>JAZGLO010006558.1:832500-1012500 GCA_036873155.1 Biomphalaria sudanica | reverse complement strand
GTAAACTGAGGTCTGCTATCAGATATAAGTGGTAATCGCATCCATTTGTATCTACCAAAAAGGGCTATCATTGCTGTCAAGTTAGAAGACGCCGTGTCTAGCCTGACATGCCAGAAAGCTTCTTGCACATCCAATTTGTTGAAATTTTGGCCTCGTTCAAATCTGCCAATATGTCATCTAAAGTAGAAAGATTATAGAATTTTTTGAAAGTTTTTGCATTGGAAAGATGGAAGAAATAGTGAACAAATTTGAAGGCCAGTACTACATTGCAAATACAACCGATTTGTTTCTTGATAGATAAGATGTCCCACAGATTTAGATTAAGGCTTTAAGGATCGCCCCCGAAAAAAAAATTGTCCGAAATTATTTTTTTTTAAAAGCTATATATTTTGTTCAATATGCATGTTTGTAACTTTGTTTGGTTACAGAACTATAATTTAAAGCTCTAAACAACAAATTTTGGAAGTTGGGGGAGAAATTAAGTGGACCAATTAGATTGTACTCTAATTTTTTTCTGTATTTGTAGGTTTCAAGCATAAATTAAATTTAACTAGAAAAATATCAAATTGAGTAAAAGGTTTGAAAAAGGCGTCTAGGAAAAGAATATTTGGGTTCAGAACTCATCTCAATTGTTACTCTTATACTGAAAATTTTCGAATGAATTCTACATTTTCCAAAACAAAGTCTTTCTTAAAATAATTTTGATAAATGACATACACTCTGTCGCCATTATTGACTATTCTGTTTTCGACTTGGAAGGGGATGGGGAGGTAAACTGAAAACAATTAATCCACGATCCTTTTTATAATCTCTGCTAATGACTGTATTTGGCATTAAAGAATTGAGGTGGGGCGACTCGATTAAAGAATTTAATTTATAACATATATAGTGACATTTATTAGTGACATATTTTTTTTTATATTGTAATTTCATAACTAAAATACAAAAAGAAAAAGTATTGGTTTGTCCGATGGGTGGAGGGCGATTGCATGTATCGTTCCTCCCACCTGGTACAACCATTTTTCATTTTATATTTACTAATAATAAAATTTGAAATTAGAGTGTGGTGCGACATAACATGCAAATTGGTTCAAATATCAATATATAGCTTATATTAAATAAATATTTAGCTAATTTTCACAAACTATGATTTCTCCATAAAATAGGACCGCCCCGCCCCCACTCAGAGGGCTAGAGTAAGGAGGGCAGTAAATGCTATTGCCTACCCCCCCCCCCAATCCCACCGAATCGGCCAAGATACCAGTAGGGGAGCGGGAAAATATAAAAATGATATACTAATTGAACTAATTGTGTTCACAAACTATGATTTCTCCAGAACAGTAGTACCGCCCCCCCACACACTAAAAGGGTTTAGGTGGAAAGGCAGTAAGTAGATGTATTCGCTCCCCCTACCCAATCGGCCAACAGGGGAATGACATAATATAAAGATCGGTGATATCAATCATCATCATCATCATCAAACTCCATTAGAGTGAGGGCTTGAGAGGCTCAAATCCTCTCTTGCAAAAGCCCTGGACAGAAACCCTGCTGTCTTGCGTAGTGCATAAATGTCGCCATACAGGTCGAGAATTTTGGGTTTCCCAGACCTGTCGAGACGGAGATCAGCAAGTCTGGGGCAGTCAAACAGAATAAGAGGCACGGTTTCCTCTTCTTCCCCGCAGCGGGGGCAGCGTGAATAAAAATTTGGCCATAGCCGCGAGAAATATGAGCCAACAGGACAGTGGCCTGTCCAGCACTGTGCTATAATAGCTTGCTCAGGCCTGGACAGCCTCCACCACGGGGAAGTGCGGTCAGGGCGCCTCATGCGCTCCCAGACTCCACGGAATTTTTGGGACTTGTCCCAGCACTCAAACCACTTTTCCATTTCTGTTTTTTGTATTATAGCCAGGGCCTCATCAGTGGGTGGAATTTGCCCTCCCTGGTGGGCCAAAGAGTCAAGTGTGTTGCCAGTCACACCTATGTGACTCGGTACCCACTCCATAATAACAGGGGTGCCATAGCGTTGTTTAATGTTATGTGAAGCCATGATGACAGTGTTGATATTGGGGGGCCATGGTCCGGGGCTTTGTAAAGCCTGTAGTACAGATTTTGAGTCATTGACCACAACAATCTGTGTTGCCCTCAAATGTCCCTCGCCGAGTTGAGAGTCATTGGCTTTTAAGACTTCACAGACTGCCATGGTCTCCGCATCAAAACTGCAAACACTACCACATGGTCCAAAGATTTTGACTGTGTAAGAGCCAAGAAAGTCGATGTAGGCGCCATAGCCTGCTCTTCCAGAATCTATTGATGCCGACCCATCAGTGTATGCAAAAAAAGCACTGAAGGTATCATTGGTCTCCAGAGCTAGGATTTGAAGATCGTTAGATGAATGGCTTTGCTTAGTGGCATTAGGGTCTACTAATTTCAAGCGTATGTCTGGGGTCGTTGGGCGACACCAAGGTGGAAGGGGATGAAAGCGTTGAATGTTTTGTCGGTTGGTGGAGAGGCCAGCTTCATCAGATACTCTCGTGGCATGATGCATAAAAGACTGCATCTGGATACGTCTTCTGCATCTCCAACCATCCACTAGTTTTCTAGCTAGGAGGTATTCATCCAGCCTTTTATATCGCTCATAGCAGGTCAGTACTAACCTTTCCCTCTTAAGGTTTAGTGGAGCTATATTAGCCATTATTTTAGCCGCATTTACTGGACTTGTCCTAAAGGTTCCACAGACAAATTTAGTGCTTGGGACTGTATTTTATCGAATTGTTCAAGAGCAGTCCTAGAGCCATAAATTTGCACAGGTAGGCTGTAGTCTATCTGTGCCCTGATGCCTTTCTTACAACATCCTGGATGTGCTCACACATTTTTAGTTTGCGATCTAAAGTTACACCAAGGTACTTGGGTAGCTTTTCCATGCTGAGAGCCACTCCGTTGAGGGAGAGCCGGAAAGGTTGCCTGAGAATGCCAGTCCCGAGCGTGAACAGAGAATAGACCGTCTTGGAGGTGTTTTTTTCTAGCCTCCATTTTTGTGTGTATGAGCAGAGCGTATAGAGATCTTCTTGTAAAACTTTTTGTATAGAGGTTGCGCTCCTTCCGGATTTCCAAAGGACAATATCATCAGCATATAGCAGCTTTTGGCATTTTAGCTGAGCCGGTAGGTCATTTATGAAGGCCGTGAAAAGGGCGCATGACAGGACGGAGCCCTGGGGAGGCCTTGCTCGAGGGTCATTTCCCCTGAGACTTCTCCGTATATCCTTGTTCTTATTGTACGCTCTTGTATGACGTCTCTAATCCAGTAATATATCCGTCCCCGCACCCCACGGCTCTTATCTTATGAATCAAACCAGGCTGCCATACTTTATCATATGCCTGTTTTAAGTCAATGAAGACTGCGTATGTGCTTTCGCTCCTTTGGAATCCATCTGCTACGCTCTGCACAAAGATGTTGACTTAGTCTATAGCGGACATTCCAGCCCTGAAACCAGCCTGTTCTGGAGCTATAAGACGGACACTCTCAAGGTACCAAACCAGACGCTCATTTACCATTTTTTCAGCCATCTTTCCCACACAAGATGTGAGTGAGATGGGCCTGTAGCCCTCAGCAGTGGAAGCATCTTTTCCCTTTTTTGGTATAAAGGAATAATGGTGGCACGTTTCCAGGCCCTGGGCAGATGACCATCTGCCTAGGTTCTATTTACGAATGCCAAGAGCACGGCCCTTCCTTTCCCCCCTACATGCTTAAGCATTTCGGGGGTGATACCATCCGGCCCGGGAGCCTTTTTAAGCTGGCATTTCCTTATGGCAGCATTAAGCTCGCCTATCGAGAAGGGGGAGTTCATCGTTCCCTCAGCACTTTCGGTCTGTGGTTCCTTTCGGTCTTCTTTTTCATCAGCTTTGCGAGCTTTATCAATGGCATTGGACATTGGGGACTTCTTGGCAGCCTTGTTGATCTTAGCAAAATATTTTTTCAACAAGGTGGCAATTTTCTTCTTTATTGAAATGGTTACCCCACTGGTTGAAGATAATGGGGTTGCTGTTTTCGTACGCCCAGCATTTTCGAGATTTCTCAGAAGACTCCAAGCCTTAGAGCTATCCCTTAGGTTTAACCTTGCACAGGTGTTGGTCCAACGTTCTCGTTTTTCCCTGTTAACAGACATTTTGACTAGTAGGCTGTTGTATTTCTGCCTGAGTGTTGGATTGTTTGGGTTCTTTTGGACGTTTTTGTATGCCCTTCTCCAGACCATAACAAGTTTGTTGATTTCAGCCGTCCAAAAGTTTTTGATTTTTTTACAAGGGTAAGTTCGAGGAATAAACTTTTTAGCCATGCCCAGGATAGCTGTTGTTATTTGACGGTACACAAGGTCGACAGAGCTAGACTCTACATGGATTTTTTCAAGGGCATTGTCGACAGCTGTCTCGTATCCTTTCCAATTAGCCTTACTATAGCACCACTTTCGTGGTTCTTTAGTGGTCTTGGTGTTCATTTTAGAAAGAGTGGCAGTCAGTAATATTGGAAGGTGGTCACTACCAATATCGCCTAGTACTTTATAAGTTATGACAGATTCCAAGTTAGCAGAGACTAAAGAAAGATCTGGTAGTGATAGTGAACCATTGCTAGCATGCAGAAGAGTAGGAGGAGAGTGTTTATTTTGCAAAAGAAAAAGGTTAGTAGAATTGCATAGGTCATAAACTTTTTTACCAGACTGATTAGTGTCATCATAGCCCCAGGAAGGTGAATGGGCATTTAGATCTCCAGCTATGATAGTGTCTATTGTCTCTCTGACATCTAAAGCCAGTTCTTGTTTTGGTGGATCATAAACATTGATGCACTTGAAGCGTCTATTATTTTTCAAAATTTCTAATACCAAAGTGTCTGTCCTCCCCTGACTCAAGTCTGTGGACACTTTCTTGTCGACCAGAGCATTAGCCACCAATGTAACCAGGCCTCGGCAATCCCCACAGGAGCAGCGGAAAACAGAGTACCCGGGTATTGAGACACTTCTTCTTTCACCTATCAGACATTCTTGTAGTAAGGCAACATCCACACACTCTTTGTAGAGCAGGTTAGTTATTTTAAGTGTCTTTGGAATAAGTCCTCGGAAGTTACATTGAAGGTCTTTGAAAGTTTTAGCATCAGATTTGGAAATTTGGGGATCATGTTGCTTTATCTGTCCACCTAAATTAGTGTGGGGGATACTTACTTTCCCAGTATGAAGTGTTGATGTCGGGTTAATTTTTTCTTAAACGTTTGGTTTTTTAAATGTAGTGTTTGTTTGGGGGAAAAAGGATGTTATCAGGGTTTGTGTGTTGGGAAGAACGGTAGCTCTTTTTTCACAAAGTGGCCCGTTCTCTCTATGTACCAACGTTGCGAGGCGATTAGTAGCACATTTTTCGATGCCAGGCCTAATGCCCTTTACCTGGCCAGCGGAGCCTGTTAAGGTCTGCTCAGACCCGCTTTTCTTTGTAATTTTACTCGACATTGGTATGGGTTCCTCCAGGGGGAGGAGATTTGGGTTGCCCCTTAGAGCGAGCAGTGAAAAACAGTCCAGACAAAAACATTGAACTATGAATCGATCGAAAGATCAGTTAATTCAACCACTCGCTCGTATGGGCAGGGTTTAATCCACGAAAGTGGAGTGAGGCAGGAGACCTTTTTTTTTTAAAGCCACCAGTTTAGGGCCCTCAAATTTTGATGGCTTGACCCTCCACTAGTCTCCATGGCGGCGGCTGATCGTTTCAGCATTAGCTAAACCCCCGACAGACACAAATCCCTACACCAGACGAGCGTGCAGGGGTTATGTCGATCAGAGCTTAGCATTACCCAGACCTCACCAGCAGAACTCTGCACCGCAACGTTAGCCTTTTCAGACCACCCTGAGAGCAAAGGGTGGACTTACTCCAGTTACCAGGGGACACTACGAGGAGTTCGGCGGGCACTGTCCCCCCGGTGATATCAATAACAAGTTTTAATCATATAGAAATTTAATTGATTCTGTTAGCAAGCTGTCATTTCTACAAATAAATTGAACCGCCCTCCCCCGCTCGAAAGTCTGGAGGGGGGGAGATTGCTGCTATCGCCCCTTTCCCGACCCCACCTAATCGGCCAACATACTAGAAAGGGGGGGCGAAAATAATCTAAAAATTGGTTGAAATATAAATAATTAGTATATATTATTGGCATAAGTAATAATTTCGTATACAAATTAGGTGATTTCTATACTAAAATTCTTCCGCACCCCCACCCCCACTTCGAAAGAAATTTGACCTTTATGACAAAAGAAGGTCCAGAAGAATCGAGTAAGCTGACTGGTTTTGAAATGTATTTTGAAATTAAGTCGATATTGTTCAGACACCTTCCCCCCCCCCCAAAAAAAAAAAAAGTTTACATTTTAAAAAGTTCTATTTGTAGACGAAACAACGTTTTTTTTCTAAAATATTTTAAAATTGGAAACTTTAGCGATGTCTTGGTACTTAGCAATGTCTTGGTACTTAAGCAATGTCTTGGTACTTAAGCAATGTCTTGGTACTTAGCAATGTCTTGGTACTTAAGCAATGCCTTGGTACTTAAGCAATGTCTTGGTACTTAAGCAATGTCTTGGTACTTAAGCGATGTTTTGGTACTTAAGAAATTTCTTGGTACTTAAGCGATGTTTTGGTACTTAAGCAATGTCTTGGTACTTAAGCAATGTCTTGGTACTTAAGCAATTTCTTGGTACTTATGCAATGTCTTGGTACTTAAGCATTGTCTTGGTACTTAAGCAATGTCTTGGTACTTAAGCAATTTCTTGTTACTTAAGCATTGTCTTGGTACTTAAGCAATGTCTTGGTACTTAAGCAATGTCTTGGTACTTAAGCAATTTCTTGGTACTTAAGCAATGTCTTGGTACTTAAGCAATGTCTTGGTACTTAAGCATTTTCTTGGTACTTAAGCATTTTCTTGGTACTTAAGCAATGTCTTGGTACTTAAGCAATGTCTTGGTACTTAAGCGATGTTTTGGTACTTAAGCAATGTTTTGGTACTTAAGCAATTTCTTGGTACTTAAGCAATGCCTTGGTACTTAAGCAATGCCTTGGTACTTAAGCGATTTTTTTGGTACTTAAGCAATTTCTTGGTACTTAAGCGATGTTTTGGTACTTAAGCAATGTCTTGGTACTTAAGCAATTTCTTGGTACTTAAGCAATGTCTTAGTACTTAAGCAATGTCTTGGTACTTAAGCAATTTCTTGGTACTTAAGCAATGTCTTAGTACTTAAGCAATGTCTTGGTACTTAAGCAATGTCTTGGTACTTAAGCAATTTCTTGGTACTTAAGCAATGTCTTGGTACTTAAGCAATGTCTTGGTACTTAAGCAATTTCTTGGTACTTAAGCAATGTCTTGGTACTTAAGCAAATTCTTGGTACTTAAGCATTTTCTTGGTACTTAAGCAATTTCTTGGTACTTAAGCAATATCTTGGTACTTAAGCAATGTCTTGGTACTTAAGCGAATTTTTGGTACTTGAGCAATGTCTTGGTACTTAAGCAATGTCTTGGTACTTAAACAATGTCTTGGTACTTAAGCAATGTCTTGGTACTTAAGCAATTTCTTGGTACTTAAGATTTTCTTGGTACTTAAGCAATGTCTTGGTACTTAAGCAATTTCTTGGTACTTAAGCAATGTCTTGGTACTTAAGCAATGTCTTGGTACTTAAGCAATGTCTTGGTACTTAAGCAATTTCTTGGTACTTAAGCAATGTCTTGGTACTTAAGCATTGTCTTGGTACTTAAGCAATGTCTTGGTACTTAAGCAATTTCTTGTTACTTAAGCATTGTCTTGGTACTTAAGCAATGTCTTGGTACTTAAGCAATGTCTTGGTACTTAAGCAATTTCTTGGTACTTAAGCAATGTCTTGGTACTTAAGCAATGTCTTGGTACTTAAGCATTTTCTTGGTATCTAAGCATTTTCTTGGTACTTAAGCAATGTCTTGGTACTTAAGCAATGTCTTGGTACTTAAGCGATGTTTTGGTACTTAAGCAATGTTTTGGTACTTAAGCAATTTCTTGGTACTTAAGCAATGCCTTGGTACTTAAGCAATGCCTTGGTACTTAAGCGATTTTTTTGGTACTTATGCAATTTCTTGGTACTTAAGCGATGTTTTGGTACTTAAGCAATGTCTTGGTACTTAAGCAATTTCTTGGTACTTAAGCAATGTCTTAGTACTTAAGCAATGTCTTGGTACTTAAGCAATTTCTTGGTACTTAAGCAATGTCTTAGTACTTAAGCAATGTCTTGGTACTTAAGCAATGTCTTGGTACTTAAGCAATTTCTTGGTACTTAAGCAATGTCTTGGTACTTAAGCAATGTCTTGGTACTTAAGCAATTTCTTGGTACTTAAGCAATGTCTTGGTACTTAAGCAAATTCTTGGTACTTAAGCATTTTCTTGGTACTTAAGCAATTTCTTGGTACTTAAGCAATATCTTGGTACTTAAGCAATGTCTTGGTACTTAAGCGAATTTTTGGTACTTGAGCAATGTCTTGGTACTTAAGCAATGTCTTGGTACTTAAACAATGTCTTGGTACTTAAGCAATGTCTTGGTACTTAAGCAATTTCTTGGTACTTAAGATTTTCTTGGTACTTAAGCAATGTCTTGGTACTTAAGCAATTTCTTGGTACTTAAGCAATGTCTTGGTACTTAAGCAATGTCTTGGTACTTAAGCAATGTCTTGGTACTTAAGCAATGTCTTGGTACTTAAGCAATGTCTTGGTACTTAAGCAATGTCTTGGTACTTAAGCAATGTCTTGGTACTTAAGCAATGTCTTGGTACTTAAGCAATGTCTTGGTACTTAAGCAATGTCTTGGTACTTAAGCAATGTCTTGGTACTTAAGCAATTTCTTGGTACTTAAGCGATGTTTTGGTACTTGAGCAATGTCTTGGTACTTAAGCAATGTCTTGGTACTTAAGCAATTTATTGGTACTTAAGCAATGTCTTGGTACTTAAGCAATGTCTTGGTACTTAATCAATTTCTTGGTACTTAAGCAATGTCTTGGTACTTAAACAATTTCTTGGTACTTAAGCAATGTCTTGGTACTTAAGCAATGTCTTGGTACTTAAGCAATGTCTTGGTACTTAAGCAATGTCTTGGTACTTAAGCGATGTTTTGGAACTTAAGCTGTGTTTTGTACTTTTTAATATATTTAAACATAGCTTTATAACTACAATGAGAATATATACTTTTGTCCATTGAAAAATGAAATTAAACGTCTTTGTGTTATCAGGTCATCGTGCCTTTGAGAAAAGCTGTGTTAGCGAGATAGCATAGGCATGGTAATGTTGGTGTCGAATAGCGTCATTATTGTTCTCAACCAATCATTCACAAACATCTCATTAATAAACTGCAAAATGTTGTGAGGGAATATATTTAATGTAAATTAGAAAAAAATGTCTTCGTTTTTTGTAAAAATAATAGTTACAATAATAATAATAATTATAATAATAATAATAATAATAATAATACCAGAGAATGACTACTCGTTCATTTCGAACATAATAATAATAATAATTTGTATTAATCAAGTTTCCAGTATGATTGTTTTTGATTTTATGTTTTCGTTCATGAATCTATTCTTGGCAGATTAGGTCTAAAAGCTTCCTTGATCTTACTGCCTCTGCTGGGATTGACCTGGGTTCTTGGCTTCTTGGCGGTTGGCTCTAATGGCTCGGAGATGATGATGTACATATTCACCTATATGTTCACAACAGTCAATAGTTGCCAGGGTCTGCTGTTCTTCATATTTCATGGACTGCTCAATTTAGAGGTAAACAATGATGGTTTTCATACAAGTATGTATAAACAGATGTTTTTGTTATCTGTCTGTCTGTCCGTACGTCCGTCAGTCTATCTGCATCTCTATCTATTCATCTATTATCCTAATCTCTATTAATTTTTTACTATCATTGAGATACAAGCTGCATTTAAAAGACGTTATATCAAGAAAAAGAGTGAGTCTATGAATGAGTCTACCGAGTCAAGAATTAGGAAGCTTTCTTTTATTGATCCAGATTATGATTCAGCAAGGAACAGAAACTCGCCAACGTTTAATATGGTATGTCTCAATGCCAGGGTAAATATTTGTTTCATTTCTTCTTCTTCTTCGTTCTCATTGTTATGTTGGAGTGTTCAGATGAGTAGACCAATACGTGAGATGAAATGCGCAGTGGTTTCCAGATCAGGGAGCTCCCCATATAGTTTACTTTCTAGTGGGGTGATTTGGGGCCAATGTCTTATACGGGCCTCTTGGAATAGAGAGCAGTTTTGGAGGACGTGGTCTGTATTCTCTGGTGATTCTCCACATAGGCAGATTTCACTGGTTCCAATTTTGAGCTTCCGGTACATGTGTTGTCGCATTCTGTTGTGTCCGGTCCTGAGTCGAAAGATTAGACGTTGGTCTTGTCGGGATAGCTTATAGTAAGCGTCATCTTTCTTGTGATTTGGATGAGAGCTCGTCCATTTCTCATTTATTTTATTTACTATTAATTTCTTCAATTCTTCTGGATAGAGTGCAGAGTTTATTAGTGTGTTAGTTCTCCCACTCTTGGCGAGTGTGTCAGCCTTCTCATTTCCTTCTAGTTCTATATGAGCTGGGATCCATTGAATTACAGTTTTTTTTGCTGATGTTGTTGAGCTTTATAAGTGCTGTTTTGAGGTTATTAATATATGAGGAATCAGAGTTTTGCAGGCTTTGGAGGGTTGTTTTTGCATCGGTTAGTAAGACAATCTGACTGTGTGGGGAATTTGGATGATTTGCTAGGATGGTAGCAGCTAGTGCTAGTGCTTCCCTTTCTGCTCTGTGACTGTCAGAGAGCTCTCCAGTTGCAATAGATTTTTCTAGTTTTCCTCCATCTGGCCATTCGATAAGTATTCTAGCTCCTCCATTTGTGGTGGCTTTATGGGTTGAGCCATCTGTGTAAACTCTGATCCACTGATTGGTAGGATAATTGGTATGTAGAAAACAGTTCACTATTTTCTTGAGCTCTGTTGGTCTGTAATCAGATTTTCTTTTAATGCTTTCAATATGGTCCCTTATAGTTGGAAGAGGGCTTTCGTCCCAGGGTGGAGATTCATTATAGTGTATCGAGGATTCCAGGGTAATTTTTTCAAGTTGGTGTTTCTTTTTTAGGTTTAGAGATTCCTGTATGAAATTGGTCCTTTTGAGGCGTTTTTTGGTGCCGGTTTTATGGATTTTTGTTCTGAGTGGGTGCCTCTCCATGGTTTCCAATTTAGTGAATTGGGAAAGGATTTTTATTTCTCTTCTTTCATCCAGAGAGATCAGGGCAGCGGTTTCCTCCATAGCTCTTATGGGTGTTGTTTTGATAGCTCCTGTCATTATCCTTAGACCAATATTTGTTTCATTTAACTACATACTAAACGTGATGCAACTTAACTTTTGAATTAACCACTCCTCATTCTTGTTGAAAGGTTGGCATGGCCTAGTTATTATATGTCTCATTTAGCTTTATACTAAACGTGATGTAATTGTACTTTTGAATTAACCACTCGTAATGCTTGTTGAAAGATTGGCAGGGTCTTGCTAAATCTTGCTGTACTTACTTTCAGCTTTATATTTAAAGGGGGGAAAATGAGGGGGATGGATTTCTATGATAGTAGAAGAAATGTTGAGGAATATTTGTACATATTAAATATATTTATAAAGGCAGCACTATCTGGATGGTCTAGTGGTTAGTTCGCTCAGCACTGCGTAGCTGTGTTACCGTTTCACCGGTTTCTGACCTGGTCAGTGCAGTCCTAATATACCGAAATTTTCTGTCATAAAAATTGAGCCCCTAGTGTTGCCTTTTTAAAATGTAATATGTATTAATCATTTGACTGTTGCAGCACTTAGATTCACGTGTATTTGAGGAATTTATAACTTGACCTTTAAGTCGTGTGAATATTTGTTTCTTCCAAGCATTCATTTCAAGCTACTCAAGTGATTGAGTGCAACACTGTGGACTAGTCTACTACTTGACAAGCTGGTCTGCTACTTCTAAGAAATTAATGTACTATTAATTTACCCAAATTTATGTTCTACTAGACATGATCATTCTTTAGTATTAAATTAGCTCGTGTTTGATTTCTACAAGCATTTTGTTGTAAATTTTACTGTAAAGAAAAAGAAAGTTTTGTCTTTACAATTGATTTTGCTTTCTGGTCATCTCAAGTTGTATTAACATATTGGTACAAAAATTTTCTCTTCTTTTTCTTGGTTTCTTTCTTAAAAAGTCACTTATTTTCAGCTATTTTTTTAGTCTTCTAAACAGCAAAATTTTATATCAAGTTATATAAATATAAATTGCTTATAAAATGGTTAATTAACTAATTATATGAATGTAGAAGAGAATAAAAAAATAAGACTTTTTAAAAATCCAACTGGTAATAAAGTTTAACAAGTTATTACACAAATTTAATTTTGAAGATAAATATTGTCTTTAACAAGAGACATTACGTTAAATAAGAGAATTACCTATGTGAATAAACACATTACACATAACATAAAAAGAAAATTGACTTTTCAAAAGCTTGTGAAGTTTTACTTAGGCTTAAACTGATGCATTCACACATCCGTAATCTCCCACTCTTAGTAACACATCTTATCCGCATCTATTTGATCTAATATATGGCAGACGTAGCTTCAAAATGATCTGTACAATTTCTGAGATTAATGCTAATAACAAACTCATCTCTCAATCTGTATGTTATTCCTACTATCAACTCACACTATAGTTATAGTGAAAAAATAAATTGATTTAGTCAACTTGTCATTCACTTTATCAAGCTAAAGTTTTCCACAAAAACTCATGATACCACGTATTATTACAATTTTAGAACAATCACTTCATTAGCTATTGAATTTATTCATTCTCTTGTTATTTACCATTGACACTAAATGTACCATCTATGGGCCGCACGGGCACTAACAATGTAATTGTTATTTTCTCATTACAGAATACCAGTAATTTCCCTTATGCACATGATAACTCTAATGTGAAGGAAAAATACAAACTTTCTTTTATTAATATGAATTCAAATTAACCCTTTCAGATTTTGCAATCTATATGGCAGATGATTAAAGGTCATCTGTTTTTACAGCCGATGGTTAACGAGGTGTCATGTGGTCAGCGCAACGTCCAACTGCCGTTAAGTTTAGAAACTTATGTCAGGCATACAATAGTTGGGTGGACTAGGGAGTTGTTTATTATTTGCTGATTCCCTGCGACATATTTAATAGTGAAGAAATTACTAATCAAACTTTTGACGTCGTAGATCCAAAAGCGCTGCATTCTTAATATTTTTTGAATATTCATTATTCAATCCAAACGAAGCAATAAACCCACACTTTTAGTAGATCCAGAATTTGAAGAGTCGTCAATAAGTAGTTGAACGAGTAGAGTAATAGGAATAGTCGTATGGTCTATAAATCATACTGTGTCACAAGAAGAAAATACGTTATATACGCCCCTGCAATCTGTGAACCAAACAGAAATAAGGTTTGTAATACAATAAAACATATAGGCCAGTGTTCTTTTGTTATACACTAAATCTTAAGAATTTCTTTACATCGTTATTCTAATTCTTGTTTTTTGTTTTGTTTTTTGTTTTGTTTTGTTTTGCACGATCCATCAGTCATGAAGATGATAACAAGCTACAATCTACAGGGGAGAGAAACGTGCATGTTTCGAACTGGGACAATTGTGACGACATACCGAAGCGCATGCCACGCAACCATACAGCCATTAGACTTGTAGATAATCAATATAGACTCGTGGAAATCTCGATTCTTCGCTTTAGTTGTAAGAGCCAAAAATCTTAAAAACTACTATAAAAGTCACAGTTGATGAAATCATGTGTAAGAATTACGAATCGTTAATTCTTTTGGAGAATCACGAGTCGTTGATTTTTTAAAATGTCCCTATTTCGAAAGAGAGTCCTTGGACAAGTGACGAAATAATTCACAAACAAACGGAAAGCTAGTTGCAGATGCAGTGCATGTAAATAACTTCTTCTATATGCCTAGGCCGCTAAAGCTTTCAGTAAAGTGAAGATATGGTGTACTTAGTGGTGGTTTATTGGTTAGGTCATTTTGAAAACTCTTTTTCTATATTTTAGTTAGGTCATAGTTCTACTGCTCGTTTCAGTTTCTTCATGATCCTTAAAGTCCTTTACGCTAGACATTGGGGGACGTTCTAGTAAACGACAACCACCTGGACTTCTTATTGAGTTCTTCCTTTCGATTGCAGTTGAGGACCACATTAAAATAGTCTCCTCACTTTCACCTATCCCTTAGTCTGTTGAACCGTTGGAGCACCACACAAGATCTCTTGACCGTCTTTCTCCATTCCTCTTTGTGATTGACCTTGGATAGAATCTCTATTCTTTTACGTTGTCTTCCCAACGCTCTCTCTGCCTGCCTCTTTTTCTTTTTCCTGGTACTGTTCCCTAAAGGAAGATCTTTGTGAGTCCTGATGACGTTGTATGGCCACAGAGGTTTAGTTTGCGTTTTTGTGACAGTAGTTATTAGTTCATCGAGGGGTCCAATCGCTGTACTAATCTCTTCGTTTGATAGAGTCTTTATGTGTGCTACCCAGGATTTTTCCTGTAGCATCTCAATTCCTTTGCTAAGATTCTCCTCTCTAGTTCTGCAGTCAGCGTCCAAGACTCGCAAGCATATAAGAATTTGGCCTTCACCAGAGAGCGCATCAGTCTGATTTAAGTGTCTTTCTGTACTCTAGCATTCGTAAGGCAATCTGGTAGCCTAAAACGGCATACCTTTATTTCAGTGTCCAGAATAATTTTCTTGAGCTACCTACTAATGCTTTCAGAATACTATTTTAATTCTTTACTTACAAATTAGGTTAGTATAAAATACAATTTTGTTCGATTCTACTTACTGTCAGTATGGATTCCTTAGTGACAACAAACAAATCCATCACAGTAGCACCGATAGAAGTTCCGGTTAATTTGGCAAGAAACAGCTGAACCTGAAATATATTTTTTTTGCATTTTTAGCGTCCCCCGAAAGCGGAAAGACGCTATTAGTTTTGTGTGGCATGTCTGTCCGTCTGTCCGTCCCGTTTAGATCTCAGAAACTAGTGAAGAAAATGAAAATCGGACATCATGATATTTTAGATTATTCAAAGTTCTAATACGATTTTTAAACACATTTATGCAAATGGTTTTAGATTTTTATAATTGTATTGCTATGTTATGTAAGTTATGTCATACTAAACACTACATTTACAAAAAAAAAAAAAAAATTTTTTAAAGAGAAAAATCTATTTACTGTGCAAGTTAACTGAACATAATTTAAAACAACAATTAATTAGTAGTTTTTCATATTATCGCGTGAACTGCAGAGCGCTCATTCTGTTGTAGTGCATAAAACTAAAGGGAATTTTTTTTTTACTGAAATGTTTTTTTCTTGATGCTTTGAATAAGAGATTGACCCTTAACAAAACAATTAGATCAATTAGATACTCATTATAAGACATCAGTTAGGCAAAGTTCACATCAAACTTCACATTCACTTTCACCTATCCCTTGCTCTGCTGGACCTTTGGGGCACCACACAGGATCTGTCAACCTTCTTTCTCCATTCTTCTCTGTCATTTGCCTTTGATAGAATTTCATTAAGATATTCTTTCTGAAAATATTGAAACCAGCCTTTTTATCTGCCTGAGTGGATCACTTCCGGAGCCGATTTTGAGTTTCCACACAAACTTTCTTTGTAACCTTGTTTAGCTTCAGCATTGCATTCTACTTTCGTTAACATTTCATCATGTATTCAGCTATAGTCACATTAGAAGCAAGTAGTTTAGTCCAAAACCTAAATAGATTTCTATCTATATCAACATTAAAACGGTTAGGTGTTATCCAACGATGATAATTACTCAATTGTATTTGAAATTGGGAGTGATAAGGTCTTAAATAGTGATGAACATATTGGCATTGCAAAAATATTATATATTGAATAGTAGTATAATTAGATTTCTTAAAATTAAATGATTATTTAACTGATATTAAATTATCATACCAATATCATATTTGATTGTTACTGTTTAAGATAGATTTATGTGTACCTGTATAGCTTGCGACAGGTCAGCGTTTTCAGTTTCTAGTTTGACCAGCACCTCCAGAGGTTCATGAGCCTTAAAAACAAGAGACATTTAGGTCGTAATACAGGGCGGCAGATAGAGGCATGTCATGATCTACAGGAGTACAAATACTTACAGAAAAATCAAATAAATTATCATTTTCATTTTAAAACAGTAAAAACAGAATATTATCAATCACAAAATACAAAGCATTTCATAGTTGACAGCAGCTGTTGAAAGTGTGCACCATGAGCTTTGAACACAAATTAGCAAGGATCCATGTCTTTCGATCAACTTTTGTTTCTGCATAACATTTAATTTCTACTATTGAATTGAGAATGTGCGTTTTTAATTTTCGACCTTAGTGTTAAGGTAGAACCAATAGGGTGTAAGGTATACATTTGAAAGAGAACTTCAACCGCCCCAATTTAGCGACACACCACGAAATCAATAAAACTCACAAAAAACATTTCTGCAAGGAACAGTACCAGGAAAAAGAAGCAGACAAAAGAAACGATAAAGCAATTGACAAATGTTTTGTAGGAAATTAGTAGAGAGGATTTCAGAAGACTTAGTTACTTAGGTAATTGGGATTCCTACATCCAGAGTTAGAATGTCTCATTCCTCCGGACAAATGTGATTTAAATTATCGCTTTGAATAAATTCGATTAATATATTTTCATTTTAATCTTTGAAGATTTTATATAACATTGTTGCTTCAGAATTTGAACCATAGCACAAAAGGGGAAGGGGCTTAATCGATGACAAGATTTTAATTTTATGAATGCATTTTGAAAACTTATTGTGACCATTTACTGTTTTGACCAAAAGGCTTCTGCATCGACACTTTCAAGATTCAAACTCTAGCTTTTGGAGCTTATAGCACAGCTTTAGAGTACCTGGCACGGGGCACGCTCAGGGTGGAGGGTGGTGCTTGCACTTGTTGTTAGTGCTGACTAAGCAAATAGTACCTAATAAAAACAATGACACACAGTTACATGAGAAACTTCTCTAACTTGTGTGATCGCCCCATACGCCAAAAAAAAAAAAACACCTCGATTTTAACAAAATTTAAAATTTCTCTGTCTATCCGTCTAGTAAAAAGTTTGAATACGTTCTTTCTTAAACACTCATTCTTAGATCAAGTTGAAACTTTGCACAATAATTCATTGGCGTAGACAAGACATAAATCAATAACAGAAAATTCACTAATTGGTCAATTAATTACTAGTCGTTAAATTTTGTATCTGATACCAACAAGGGAAATTAATCTTTCAGTGTTCACAGATGCGGTTCAATGTGTCGGATTTTATGCCCTCAAAAAATTGTACACGTTATTTCTCCCACACCCATTCTTGGATCAAGTTGAAACTTTGAACAATGATTTATCGTACCTAACAAAAACATGGATCAATTTTAATAAATAACAGATTTGTCAATTAATTATTAGTAAATAAGTATGTTGTTCGCATCGAAAAAGGGAAGTAACGTCTACATTCTTGAGAGATCTAGATTTAATAATAATAATAATTTGCTTGATAAAAAAAAAAAATATTTGTCTTTAAAGTTCTTACTGATTCATGAACACGTGACAAGCTGACCGAGAGGGCAACAGCGATGGACAAGTTAGTGCCCAACCAAAACACGTAGAGGGCAAAGCTGAGAGGATCCAGTGACCTGAAGATCAAATCGTAGAGAATGAAGCAGCTTCCAATGATGGTTGCCATATAAGTGATCGTCAAGTACCACTTCAAGAAGAGATTGTAAGTTCCAAGAATATCGCACAGTTTCATGTGACGAGTACGAAGGTGTTTGAACATCACAGGGATATTACCACCAGAGTTTTCGATCTGTAAAAAAAAAAATCACATTTGACATGGAAATAAAAGAATTCATATACAAAAATTACAATAAACTTTAAAAATACTTACATTAATTTAGCTTTATTTTTATCATATGGAATTGAACCAAGATACTAGCTAATTACCAGGGGCGGACTGGGTATCAAAATAGGCCCGGGAATTTTCCATATAACCCGGCCCACAAATGGCATGTCATACTAGGGCTAGGCTATATGTGTATAACATGAAGATAAAGTTTGATAATGCATTGGAGACTGCAATGGATGTATGCTGGCGTAGGATTACGTACTGTATCTTTTACATGTACGTAGCCTGAAAACTACTAACAGTAGAATAGCAGCCCTAATGAGTTTCAAATGAATATAGTGTTATATCTCTGCTCCTATGTTAATGCATATGGTGCGCACCTGGGCACTGTTAAAGACGAGTGTGTGGGTAGAAACAAGATGGTGAACTGTTGATTCCGGATAAGTAGATAGAGAAACAGAATTAGAGATAGGTTAGAAGTTTAGAACCGACTGAGTCGTAGAAGGGATCATTGCCAGTGTGGTCAGCAGGTGAGAAGCAGTGTATGTTGGCTGGTCAGGAAGAAGTCTTGTGAGGAAACTGTGGAAAGGATCGTTCCTGGTAGTGGAAGACATTTTTTTTAGTATATGTAGGCAAAGCAAAAGTTTGCCATTAATTACATTGGCAAAAAAAAAAAAGTTTGGTTTTAGATCTAGATTTTGAATTTAAAAAATACAATAATTTTTTTTTTGTAAGCCCTAAGTGTTATTAAAAATAAACAAAAGAATGCTTACTTTTCCCTTTACAAAACACAGAAAGAAGAACTCTATACCCATCTTGAGCTATGAATTAGCTGGGTGGTTTGCAATTTCACAGTTTTGTCTTAAAGTTGATTCCTAGTACCGGCAACTAATATTAAAGAGCTAATTGTCGCCCCTATTTTTTGCTGCGCTTACATCAATGGTTTCAAGCCTCTCCTCTCTCATCCCTCTTATTCGATAACTGTCAATGAAATCATTGAAAGTCGGAGGGTGGGGGAGGAACAAAAACAAATGGGAGTGCCATCATACGTCCACGCCGACCAGAAAAATGATCCGTCAAACACACGCTTGAAGACATCAAAGTAGTGCTGAAGTCAATGCATCTCGTATATAATAAAAAATACGGTCTAAAGTTTTGCAAATGATAAGTACAGTTTGTATAGTGTAAAGATTTTGATTTTCTTCTTGAATTCCAAACAAAATTAATTGTCCAAAAAAAACAACAACATGTTCTTTTACATGGAAAATATACTAAATCGACAGCTGTCTCTCGCTGACAATAATGACGCTCAGTTGTACCTTAACAAATATGCTAAACGTTAAAATAACTAAAGACTAATAAAACAGTCTTTTTGATAAGTAATTGAATAGTCTTCCAGTATGGAGGCTGGAATTCAAACTCAGACTGGAGCAACTTTCTTTTTTTTTAAATAGTGGCACTCAAAAGATATATATATATATGTGTGTGTGTGTGCATAATTAATCTTTATTACATTCTGATCATTCATTCTTTCTGAAGACGTTTATTGTACCCTAGAATCGGTTCTTCCTGGAGTTAGTGGGACAATTGTAGACTCTCCGCCCTTGCCAGCAAGGGGGTCTGGGACGGAGCCCCGCCCCCAAACACTATTTCCGGTATTGAAAGCCAACAAAATGATTATTCTGAGATATCTACAGTGCATTATCCTGCTATTAAAAAGATTTTTTTAAAAATTCTAATCTGCTGTTCTTACTTACTTAGATCCTAAGGAACCGCTCGGCGCATTGGGCGGCAAGCTGCTTCCACAAAAATTTTAAGTGTGTAATTTGTTGTTTTTTTTTATATTCAAGAGGTATTTTTTTAGCTTCAAACCCCACGGAAGGGAGGTTAAACTCAAAACCTCCTTTGGCTACGCTTAAAGCATTTTGAGTGCGTAATTTGCTTTTTTTTTTTTTTTTTTTTTTGAAGAGGTATTTTTAGCTTCAAAACCCGCTGAAGGCGGGTTTTAAACACAAAACCCATCTTGGCTACTCTTATAGAATCTGGTGACTGATAGTCTTATATTAAAGAGGGGTTGTTTTATCGTAAATTTCGAATCGGTTTTTTAAATCAAAACCCCCCTTAGCGATGCTCTTGGAATTTCGAAATTATCGTTTACATTATTTTTGTTTATATAGAAGAGGGGGATTTAACTGCAAAACCCCCAAGCTTGGGGTTTTAAACTCAAAATCCCCTTGGCTGCGCTGGGACACGTGATGGTTTAGTATTAAAATATCCCCTAAAATAAACAAAATCGAAGCAAAAAATCAGTCACTAAATGCAGACACCTCCCCCTTTCATTTCGGGGGATACCCCCCACCCCTGCTAGGCCCATGATATGGTTACATTTTAGCTATTAAATAGAAACCACCTGATTGAAAAAAAAAAAAGAATGTAATTTCACAACAGATTAATGTACCACTGTAAGAGTTTCGTTCTTCAATCGTCTTGCAATTTGATCATTGATTAAATAGCTCAGAGCTGTGATATTTATTTCTTTAAAAGATTATTCAGTGATATTTAAAATGAAAACAAAACAAAACAAAACGTACAGCTATATAAGAAAGTGTCGACCAAAACTTACATGCCTCTCGAGTGTCTTTGAGAATGTATGAAACTGAGCAGTGAACAAATGTGCGGTACAGACAACGAATACAGTGGGAAACGTCCAGGCAGCTGTGTTGATGGCATGTACAAACAGTGCAACGACCAGAGTCAACGTGTTAATTGGTAGTGGATCTATCAGAATTTTTCGAAAAAACTCCTACATTCCCAGAAATGATAAAAAAAAAACAGACATTTTAATTAACATATATAAATATTGATATGTAATTTTTATTAATATAAAAAAATTCAGCCTTAACATATTTTTTAATGACTAGCTTTCGTTTCTCAAAACACAACAGATACTTAGATGTCTTTACTAGTGTCTAATGACCGCGGCGTTCCAGTACTACCTCATCGTGGACGTCGCGTGAACACCCTGCTCTTTAGAGGGGTGGCCAAGGGTACTGATTGAATGAGCAGGCAGCGAGTGTAAAATGACATCAAATGGGTTATTTTCAGTCCTCCCCATCCCCTGGAGGGGCCCTGGGGCAACGGTGAGTAAGAGAGACGACGGGCTCTAGGAAAAGCGGATAGCGCTGGACACCAACTCGAGGTTTGGTCGTGATCTCCTGGGTCCTGGCTGATTCGAGGGTCTCTCTAATGGACAAAATTGGCGCGGCTTCACGGGCTGTGTCGGGCGGCTCTTTTGTGCTCATTTTTGCTAGATTCTATCTAGCCCGTCTCCCGACGTCGTAGTAGAGGAACGCGTCGAACCAGTGACAGTTCTGATCAAATAATCTTCGTCAAACCACTCTCCATTGTGGGAAACTCGGGTGTCTAAAGACAGAAAAGTTAATATTCTTTAAATTAAGTGTAAAAAGAAAAATCTAGGTGACATGGTATAAAAACGTTGTCTAAACGGCTAATGATTCAGTTTCCAAACAACTGTTCTATGTAGAGCAAACTGTTCAGTGGCGAGCGCTAGCAAGGTTTTAAACGCAAAGAAAGCCCTAAACTTGTCCACCAAGAAATGTGAAGTTTCGAGATTTTATTTAGGAAAAGCTTTCTTAAATTTAACCCTCTTTGTGCCTTTCATTAGATTTAGAGTGTGTAGCTGTAGATATCTGTGGGGGTTGCTGTAATTTAGGAGCTTCCAACTGTAGATTTAAAGTTTCTTGCTGTAGATTTAAAGTTTCTTGCTGTAGATTTAAAGTTTTCTTGCTATAGATTTAAAGTTTTCTTGCTGTAGATTTAAAGTTTTCTAGCTGTAGATTTAAAGTTTCTTGCTGTAGATTTAAAGTTTCTTGCTGTAGATTTAAAGTTTTCTAGCCGTAGATTTAAAGTTTCTAGCTGTAGATTTAAAGTTTCTTGCTGTAGATTTAAAGTTTATTGCTGTATATTTAAAGTTTTCTAGCTGTAGATTTAAAGTTTTCTAGCTGTAGATTTAAGGTTTTCTAGCTATAGATTTAAAGTTTCTAGCTTAACTAAACCTTTGAAAATGTTGTCAACTAAGACTATTTTTTTAGTGTTTGCTTTTGTGCGTAGGCCTGGTGACTGCGTGTGTTTTGATTCCGTTACACACCTGGATAGAAATTCTGTCATAGAATATAATAGTTCCCACGCTGGCCACATTGAACAGAAAATACGAAGATCCGATCACCACAAAAACTCTAATTGCTTTTCGGCAATCGGGTGGTTGTAATCCCAGCTCTCTTGTGGTTGGTTCACTAAATAACTCCATGCATTGTCTGTAGAAAGCTCTTATGAAAAGAAAAAAATAGAAAGAAAAATCAAACATGGAAATAACGATGCAAGTTTTAAATTATATATATACAATAGGAAAGCTGTGACATATATAACGAACTAGGCTTTAATTTGGCCTACATATTTTGCTTTATCTTACACAGAAGAAGCCATTGTCTATGACAAGGAAAGGAGGCCAGTGGTGCTCTTCTGCTTAAGTTTTTTTTCATTTAATTGTATTATATCATAGTTCTCTTTTAATTAACTTTTTCAGTGCGTGGTTACTCTCAGGGAGTAACTTCTCTAGCGCTGTTGGTGGAGAACTATTTTCTTACAAAATAAAATCATATGTGTTAAATTATATAACAAAATAAAATAAAAAGTTACGTTAAAGTAACTCTAACCACCCTGCAGAGTATCTCAATTATTGATCTCTTAGCTTACAACATATTTAGAAACTAATGGACCATTAGTTAGTGTTAAAGAAAATTTGATACGAAGATTAGTTTACACATTGTAAGATTAGTTTTTATACACATTTTAAACTTTTCTTTATTAAATGAAGTTCAATTTAGCGTCCTTGACATCGATTATTTTAGTTTTTCGTGAAACTCTTCGATATTTGATACATTTCAGAAATTCCTTCATAATTACGTCATAGTGCAACCCTTCTGCAAGATGACAGGGGAGAGCAGCCTATAGGTTCTAATTCAGGAACAAGGTCACGTCGATCCGAAAAGCGCATTCCGCAAGGCAGTCGTGAATAGTTTCCGCTAGTGAAACGGATCTAAAAACAACCATTCCCAGCATACGGATAGACATAATTGGTAAGAATAGAACCATACTTAACTCTTTCAGTGCTATCGAAACAATTGAGTTTTCCTAAACGAACAAAACTCTGCAGGGTGGTTAGAGTTACTTTAACGTAACTTTTTTTGAAAAACAATGAAAATAAGTTGTTGTTACCTAAAGTGCTGCCTCTTCCAACAAGATATAAAGAGACACAGAGTTGTGAGAAAGTTTTGCGTGTTCCAATTGATCATAACGATTTTAAATGCAATGGTAGACGAATTCATGTCACTAACAGTCCACAAATGTTTGACCGTGTTGGCCAAGACAATCAACAGAACGAGGACACTGCAGCATTTGGTCAGCAGACAAACCCAAAGACCATGTTGCTTCTCTTGTAGATGAAGCTTTCCCAATGTCTCCACCACAGCATGTCCTCCTTCAGGAGTTCCACCACGTTCTCCTGGTCCCTCTGTAACGTCAGTGGATGACTCCGAAGCCGGCTCCACTGTCCCCGAGTCACACCCGTTGACCTCATGATAGAGTCCGAAAAGTTTAAGTATTAAGATGATTGGAGTCAGAGAATCTCGGATGTTGCAGTATTTCGGCAAGCTGATCTGATTGTTGGAAACGGGTCTGATCTTAATAACAGAGCGTTTCAACAATTTTCTACCTTTCATTGTCCCCTCGTTACAATGCTTATCATTTCTAGTCAGATCATAATCGTTTTAATTACACTTCACTGATTGAAAGGCAAACCTCATAGAATAGCTCTCAGTATAATTGCTGCTTCATTAAGTAGTAGCGAGATAATTCCATGAAACTTAACATTACAATATAATATTGTCTGTTAAAATACATCCATTATGAAATATGCAACGTAATAGTAGTTCCAACAAACACTTAGCCGGACTATTAAATGAAAAAAAAAAGAGTTACACATACCATTCATTGCAGAGTTAGCACAGGCACGTTACGCTTCACTTCACAACTTTATCAACATCTAAACTAAATAAATGACGCACTGCACAATACCCTAGTTTCTGATCTATTCAAACACCCTGCTACTCAGCAGACTGGGAGTTTATACAGAGAAAAGATTGAATGAGCCATCGATCCGTGAAGCTATTACTTGATCTACATCTACTAATAGCCTGCATATCACGAATGGAAACATTTGAATATTTACTATAAGGAATGAAACAATAAGCCAACAATTAGAAAGCAAAATATCTATGTGTGTATCCAATACAACTCGTTTTGACATAACAGCCATTCTGACACACTGACGTTACACAATGGCAAGTGTGTGATAATCATAGTTCAAAATTTGACACCCCCCCCCCTAAAAAAAAAAGCCAATTTTGAGGTAGTCAAAGTATGTTAAAAAGCAAGCAATAAACAGTCTCTAAAAAAATCGTTCACAAAAAATGACGCTATTATCTACAAATACAATTTGAACTTATTTTCTAAAAAAAAAAATAGATAAAATCGTTTGTAAGGATATGATCTGAATTCTTCACTATTAGTAAATTCAACCTTCCTCTCTCCCAACACATCCCAATACAAATGCACACAAATGAGAGAAAACATATAGCCTACTTTTTTTTGTCATTTCAATCCGGATTTATATTTTTAAGATTTGTATGAATGAAAATAAGAACTATAATGCTATGGTGTTATAACTATTTGGAACAAATGTAGCATCCCGTTATGCAGTCAGACACTTCACGGACAGTCTGGCGGCGACATTGTCAACAACGGCTTTGGAAGGAGAGAGAGAGAGACAGAAAGAAAGAGAGAGAGAGAGAAAGAGAGAAAGAGAGAGAGAAAGAAAGAGAGAGAAACAGAGAGAGAGAGAGAGAAGATGCATAGTGAATGAGAGAGAACGAGAGAGAAAATGGAGGGAGGGTGGGGAAAGTGTATACATTTATTGTTCCTGGTCCATTCTCATACACACGTAACTTGGTCTGGACGCATAAAATCCTGGATAAACTTTGTTCGATTTGTATCGAAAATGTTCATTATTTAAGCCAGTTCACGTGTTAGGCAAACCGTTTGATTAATATAAAACATGAATGCCCCCACACTAAGTTGTAAAAATGAACACGTCTGGTTTATACGCTCGTGCATTGACAAGCTTTTATTCTTTGAATTTTGTACCTTTTTTTTTTATAAATGGAGTTATCTGAAGTTTTAACTTTGTTAGGAGCTGCACGGTTGTAAAACTAAACAATTCCTGAGGTGAAATCAGAAACTTAAAAAGGTTAAACTGCTGAGACGAACGAACAAAGTCTTGGCATAGAAGAGTAGACAGACGACTTTTGTTTTGGAATTAAAAGAAATATTTATCAGAAGTATCTTTATTCTTTATGATAAACTGTCCGCTACATACAAAATACTTAGTAAGACTTCCATTCACTTCCATTCACTAATTTGTAAAATGCCTAAAAATGTTACAATGGACTGAATCTAAACACCTGAATAGAGTTCCAGGTATGATATGGGATATTCTATACCTATAGTATACTGTTCTAGTCTGTAGCTATATACATGCACACAGTCTTGGGATGGGGCATGCATAAGATTGAGATGAGACCAAGAGTCTAGTTGAAAACATCCTTAAAAGTGGGAAAAAAAACTACTAAAAAAACAAAAGCTAATATAATTTCAAAACTAAAACCAATACACAACAAAATACATGAAATGTATTGGACTTGTCATGAAAATTAACATCATTGAGACATTGAAGAGTTACTCTTCTCTGTTCGGAGTTAGGAAAGACTTATTCATACAGAATTGTGGCGTGGTTGATTACTGACAATATTTAATTAGTTTCATTCTCGAGAAATCACTTTCACCTGAAGCTTCAGTTATAGATAGTGTAAAAGACATTATTTTAGGAAATCTAGAAAAGTGTCCAATCAAATGATTGTGTTAGTAGTGGCAAAAGTCATTATGTAATGAATATAAATCTAAAAAGTAATTTTAAAGAAAAGGTAAAAGTTCCCCCTTTCAGACCTTGTGGTCTATAGGGCAGATGATGTAAAGTTCATCTGTTTTTGCGGCCTACGGTTAACAAGGGTGTCATGTGGCCAGCACAACGACCAACCGCCTTTACTTTTCCCTAACTAATGTCAGGTACCATTAGAGCTGGGTGGACTCAGAGGCGCCCGAAGATCACAAAATTAAAAATCACCAGGATTCGAACCCCGGTCTCCGGTTCGGACGCCAAGCGCTTTATCGCTCAGCCACCGCGCCTTCTAAAAAGTAATTTTAATGGGTCCTTATCATTCACTTTGTACCGCTTTCACCTTCACCTATCCATTAGTCTGTTGGACCGTTGAGGCACCACACGTGATTTGTTCACCGTCTTTCTCCATTCTTTTGCCTTGAATAGAGTCTCTTTCAAAGGCAGGCCCGTCCATTCTTTTATGTTGTCTTCCCATCGCTTTGTCTGTCTGCGTCTTCTTCTTTTTCCTGGTACTGTTCCATGAAGGAAGGTCTTTGCAAGCCTTGAAGACCTTGTAATATGATCATAGAGTTTTACTTTGCGTTTTGTTGTACAATAATTAGCAGGTCATCGTGGGGTCCAATCACTGTAGTAACTCTGTTTCTAATCTCTTGGTTTGTGATGCGGTCTTTAAATCCTCCTCTCTAGCTCTGCAGTCAGCGTCGAAGACTCGCAAGCAGGTAGGAATATGGCCATGACCAGGGAACGCAACAGTCAGCTTTTGATGATGATGGCAATGACTTTGTCATTCCAATATTGTTTTAATTTTTGGAAGTACTGCTGTGGACAGTGCAATTTGGGTCATTAGTTCAGGTTTGTTTCCCTCATCTGAGACGAAACTACTGACACTTGTCGGCTTTTCACCTCCAAAGCTGATGCTCCTTTTAAAGCCCTGTTGGTCGTTTTTTCGGCATTAATATGTGTATCATATACTGCCGAAGTCATGTCTATGTGCATCACCAAGTCAGCTAGTTCTTCTTCTGTCCCTGCTAAGCTGTCTATTTCATCAGCGAAGCGCAATTCTTCTTCCTCCAATGCTTACAGTACCTTCTAGACGTCAAGAGAATCTTCCATTATCCTGTCAAGGAAAATATTGAAAACAGTTGGCAGCCTTGCCTAGCCCCAACTGTGGTTTTAAACCAGCACCAATGTGATTGTTAAAGTACACCGCACTGGAAGCCTCCTTCTATAGGTTCTGGATTACTTTTGTACTTTTCCGCCCCACACCAGACTCTGTCGAAAGCTTTCTTGAAATTAATAAAGACACGGAGAAGATTCTCTTGGTGTTGGAAGTATTGCTCACAGAGTATTCTGAGGTTTAGGATTTGTTCTGTTGTGCTACGATCTTGTCTAAAACCCACTTGTTCTTCTGATTTTGTCTATTATCGGATTTAGCCGGTTAATAAAATTTTTAACAAGACTTTGATGGGTTGGCTTATGAGGCTGATGGTGCAGAAGTTTTGACAGAGTTGTAAGTTGCCTTTCTTTGGAAGAGTGATGATGAGTGATTGGGTCCAGGGCTTGGGCCGTGCTTCTGACTGCCAGATCTTGACATTAGACTGCAAATATCGTTAAAATTTTCAGAATTCGACATGAGAATGACTTTTCACAACATAATGAATGTGTAGAGTATCCTAAAAACACGAAAAAACATTTTTTTATTAAAAAAAAAAAGCTTATCTAAGTGGAAGAGTCATGCAATTAAAACTTTAGCTCTCAAAAATGTAGAAGTCATTTCCTGTATTCGACGTCAAACGAAATAATTAATTATCAATAATTAATTGACTAATCTGTTAATAATTTAATAGGTTTCTACTTTTTCAGAGAATTGGTGAGGGAAAAGAAACGTGTACAATTTTCTAAGGGGACCAAACCCTACTTATTTAGCCGTAACTGAGAATACTGAAGGATTTATTTCCCTTGTTGGTATAAATTAGAATAATCAATTACCAGTAATTAATTGACTATTCTTTTAATTGATTCATGTCTTGTCTATGCGGATAAATTATTCTACAAAGTTTTAATTTATTCTAAGAATGTGTGAGTGAGAAATAACGTGCACAAACGTTTGACCAGACAGACAAAGTGAGTGGATAGAAGCTGTGTAGAAATGGCGCTTGATGTTCAAATACTAGATGAAAAAAAATGTTGAAACACGACGCGGCATAAAAATAGAATCCCCGTTAAATTGAATCGATGGAATAGCCACAAAGTTTATCGACATCAGCGTGTTGGCTTAAAAAAACCCAGCTCCATTACTAGAACAACAACCTAAAGTCCAACCTGAGTGAAGGATGAATACAGAAACAAAATAAAACAAAACAAAAAAAGGTAAACATAAACTGAGAAACAGGTGGGACTTGTGCAGCTAATGTCTTGATAGCACAAGAGATTTCAGTCGAATTTCTTTCAGCTTTCTACGTGAGTACCTTTTGAAATAGTGAAGTGGTTGTGTGAGTGTGTGTGTGTGTGTGAAACTGTTACACTTTTAGAAAGAGAACATCTACCACAAGCATGCACATTAGATCGTATCTTATCATATCTTAATAAATTAAGACGTTCCTTAAATATAGAAAACTAGTCGACCCACGGCGTAGCATACGCCGTTATTTTGCAGGGCCGGCCTTAGGCCCCTATGGGACCGTAGTGTGCCCTGCACTTTCAAAGGACCCGCGCTAATTCTAGGTGTAAATTATTATATTAAACCATTTTAGAACATATAACAAAATATACGAAAAAGTCATGGAAATATCCGGAAATTATTAAAATCTTTTGAAAACTAAAAAACAAATTGCAGAAATAAGAGTGATCTTTTCTTTACTTCTTTTTCTCGTCCAAACCTTTGAGGGAAGAAGAGAATTATATATATAGATAATAATGTCGCACATCATTTTGTCAAAAACTTTTGTGTTCAAATCCGTTTAAACATATTTATAAGAATTGAGGAAAAGCCATTTTGGAAACCGTCTACAAATCTTGCTTAGTCCAGAGTGAGACATGACATCAAGCTACACGTCCAGCTTCGAAGGCCTCAGTAATTAGAAAATAGAATCATTGTATCACACTGTTAGCCCTCGTCTTAAACACAAAAAGAAAAGCATATACGAAAGGTCTTGAACTTGTTTAGCCCTCACGCTCCCGTTTACTACTTTATCTCTTTACAAAAACTACAGCGCCCCCTTCCCAGTTAAATAGTAATAAAGAAACGTTAGCAGGCAAATTGAAATGAAATACACGCTGTGTCACAAACAGATCGTTTTAAAAATGATGTCAAGTAACTGACGGAGATTACATGAAGGAAGTACTTTCCTTGTTGTACAGTTATTTTGTAGCGCCTAAAAGTCGTTTAACTCTGTCCTGTTTAGTAAGTTCTAGATCGATACTAGCAGTACATACCCGGGTACGATCGTTGAATTGTTCTTAGGCTTTGTATTGTTTACTAGTCAAACTGCGGCGTAGCATACGCCGCTATTTTGCAGGGCCAGCCTTAGGCCACTGCAACTTATGCGACCGCAGTGGGCCCCGCACTTTCATAGGAACCGCGCTAATTCATAAGTGTATAAATTATTAGCTTAAACCATTTTATAACTTAAAACAGATTTCCCGCGCCCTCCTGTCGATTTACAAGGATCTCCTGAAAATCTCCCGAAATTGTAAAATATACGAAAAAGTCCTTAAAATCTTAAAATGACAAAAGTTGTCATTTAGGGGTGTCACTCAATATGGAAAACACCAATCCAACCCGAGATAAATAAAAACGGCATTATGCATAAGCTTCTCGCGCCTCAAACTAATGAAGAATTACTTGAGGTCAACAATTCTCAAAGATAGATTGAAACATTTGGTAATTCATGCTATAGAGCGTGATCTATGTAGGAAACATAATTATTATGATAACTGCGTGACTTTGCTACACGCAAGGCTCGTAAAGTATTTCTGTACGTAGTAAAGAATGAATAAATGCATAGACGAATTTATTTTCTAATACAAACTCTTAAATTTCACTTATTGTCCCTTTCCCTACCCAAACTTGGCCCCGAGAAATCCGTTTCGCATAGGGCCCCACAATGCTAAAGTCCGGCCCTGCTATTTATTTGACGGGTGAATATACATAGTAGATTACTTGTTCTTCTTCCATGACTTCTTGGTTACAATGGTTAAGTCCGGACCTGCTATTTAGTGTTTGTAAAATGTTTGACAGTGTTGAGGATGGGAGCGGACAGTCCAGCGCGCAGCCATCCGTAGCGACGTGTGAATAGTCACTTGTTCTCCCCCCCCCCTTTTTTTTTCGTGGGGTGACTATCCGCAGAACTAAGAGAGTGATCTTTCCTTTACTTCTTGCTCGTCCAAACTGTTGAGCGAAGAAGAGAGTAGAGAGAATATGGTCGGAACAACCCTCCTTTAGCTTAATAAACCAGGCCACATTTTAACGATCAACCTAACAAACATTTTGGGCCCGTTAATTTTAGAAGCCCTTTTACTTATCCGCTCCCTTCACCCCCCCCAGCTAAAAACAAAAGTTTAGTCCTTCATACACATTCCCGTAACTCTTTATACATTTATCTTGGTATTTTATTTTCTCTAAATAAATAAAACTGTGAATTTGGTTTAATTAATTGTGATCCTTTTTTTTTGACCACTTTTAAATGCAGCTAAATGACAATAGATCTAGATTTGCCTATTCAATACCATTAAGAGTTAATTGTTTGTTTGTTTTTGTACAGTAATACTCTTACTCTCTCTTTTTCTCTCTCTCGAAAACAAAAGTCCCTAGATCTATCGTGTTTATGCTATTAGGATTGGTTTTGTTCTCTATTTAGACCGCGTCTAAAAGTAAGTGGAAATGACGTAAGGCATATTAAAAAATAAAGCTGACTTAGAAAAAAGAAAAAAAATTGCTTTAAACATAAGAATTTTTGTATGCATTCTAATTAGACTGCGACCTTTTGGGGAAATCAAATACAAAGGTTTGATAGAAAGCTTGCGGTTTTTCACAAGTCGCGATCGTCAGCTTGCAAATCTGTCAAAAAGCGTTTTTAGTGAGCACCTAGGAGATAAAAGGAACCTGTGTACGAAATTTGATGCTAATACGTTCGCTAGTTTAACAGATCTCGTGATCAATGAGTGACATTTTTGACGTATAGTTAGTAGATTACTAGGGGGCGCGGTGGTCGAATGGTTAAGCGCTTGGCTTCCGAACCTGAGGTCCTGAGATTTTGAATTTCTGGATTTTTAGGGCGCCCCTGAGTCAACCCAACTCTAATGGGTACCTGACTTTAGTTGGGGAAAGTAAAGGCGGTTGGTCGTTGTGCTGGCCACATAACACCCTGCTCGTTAACCGTTGGCCAAAGAAACAGATGACCTTAACATCATCTGCCCCATAGATCGCTATTATCATTGATGAATTCATACAAAATCAACTTTAACTAATGGGAACATTGTGCCTCATGCAGTTTGACAATATTAGAAATGTCAGGCTTTAAATGAGTCAAACAAGAAAATACTTTAAAATACTTTAAAAAAAAAACAACCTAGCTTATATTAAGCTTAGTTGAATCCATAAGTTTAGATCAGTCATGTATATGATTTTGTAATAGATCCAGATTAACAACAATAAATCTGCGCGATTACAAATATTTTTTTTTTGTTTAGCGATGCCTGCCAAGTACAAACAATTTTTTAACCTTCTGCAAGTCATTGCCAACTGATGAATATTCCCGTTCCTCAAAAATACTAAATTGTGGGTCAAAAGATCAACAAAATGAGGCAGACTATTCCCTTTCGAAAGCCAGCGAACCTCAGTGTACAATTAAGACTTTAACATGTTGCTCACCATTTTTTCAGAAATGCCATAAAAGATGCGCTCGATTTTGTCTTGATATTTAAAAACGAATGAGCTTGTAGGCTCTTATTTGTATCCACACGATGGTGACTACGGGTCACTATACATTTCTGAAGTGTTCGTTTTTTTATTTCACTTACAGAACTGAACCTTTGATGGTGCTCCACAATGTTGTATTTCATGTGTACAAATACATTCAAGTCACTCAAAGAAGTTTCACCTTTTGTGTCCCAGATAAGAAAAAAAAATCTCTTCAGTATCATAAAAATCTCGTTCAAAACCAAGTAAAAATAGGAAATTCCTAAATCAAGCTTGGCTCATCCATTTCAGGAGAAACATTTTAAACTTGAAGTTTCCTTTTATGTTGTTGCTTCACATCACTGGCCATTTCATCAATCCGCTTTGAATCAATGTGTCACATATTAATCTTACTTTCAGAACCTCATTCGAATCTTGATGCATCACTGTGGAAAGACTTAAAGAAAACTTGGAATGATCTTTTTCCAAACAACATCACGAGACAAAGGATTGTGTACGAGAGTCATGAAACCAAGTTTGACTTTGCTGTTTCTTTGTTATTTTAAATAGTATTTGAATAGTTAAGCGGGTTTTTTTTTTCGTTGCTTATAAAGATTCTATAACAGAGTCCATTTTGTCAGCATGCTCTCCAAATGTCTCTTGTAGACGCCATCTGAGGTCAGCTGTAGAATACATCTACATTGAAAGTAATATTTATTTCAGACGTCTCAGACTACTGTGCCACTGTGTACTGCATTTAGTGTCAAGTGTGGTAGTGGCTAGTTACGTAGCCAATTATCACGTTAAAAATGATCTGCGTTGGATGTGTCAAAATAGTAACCAATAGAAATAATGCAACCTTAATATTCTTAATATTTCATTTCAACAAAGTGAATGTTTTACTACGACTATCAGGAAGACCAAATGTAAACTTGACCAGATATAGGTTTCTACGCGTCTGGCATCTAAACAGCAATTGAATTCGTGTACCATTGAATGATAGATTGAATATATTTTTTAAGATAAAACATATTTATTAAATTTATTTTCAGTAAGGACAAAAATGTCTATAGGCTACACACATACAATTCTTTATTAGGCCTTTAATTGGACACACACACAAAATATTTCAATATAAAAACAAGGGTTCTGTATCATCTTCTTTTGCATTTATATTACATATTGGTGGACATGGAAAGTAATATCGAAAGGGGTTCAACTGAATGTTGTACATGTACATCTACACAATGAGAATGGTGATCACGTGACCAAACAAAACACATACAAAAGTCATCAGGTGTTAGATAAACTGTAAGTAGGACAGTTATTATTACTTTTCACTTGTCTGGCACATATAGGCTTTCCTCTTCCACGTCTGTCTTTTTTAAGCAACAGAAATCAACATGTTCGGAGGATGCACCGCTGAATAATAGTCGTCAGTACAGGGTGCTAAGAACAGAGACATCAATATTACTTACTTTTATATCAATCCAATACTTTTTAGGTTCAACTGATGTATGTGTAAAGTCTTCAGATTTACGGAGACAAAAAAGAGTCGAACGTGGCTGTCATGTGGCTGTCATGTGGATGTTATATGGCTGTTATGTTGCTGTTGTGTGGTTTTTATGTGGATGTTATGTGGATCTTTTGTGGATGTTACGTGGTTTAGTGGTTGTTATGTGGCTTTTATGTGGATGTTATGTGACTGTTTGGCTTCTTTTATGTGGATGATTTGTGGCTGTTATGTGATTATGTGGTTCTTATGCAGCTGTTATGTGGAAGTTTTGTGGTTGTTATGTGGTTGTTATGCCTTTTGCTCAACTTTTTGATAAAATGTTCCTAAGAGTATCTTGGAATGTTCCCCTTTGTTTTAATTATAACACACTTTTTAGGTTTTATTTTTCCTTTTATATTTTTAAACACTATGTATAGAGTCCAAATTTAGGTAATGAAATTTCACTAATATGAGTCACTTTCACAAACCTTATATATATGTCTATGGTCACGTTTTTTTTTCCGGAATAGTGTGACCTACATAAATTGTCAGCGTTGTAAAAGTTTCTTCATGGAGATAGAATTGAAGATGCGGCAGGTTTTCGCTCAAGTCGGCAAAGGGTTTGATTCCGGGCGGGACTCGGCGCTAAGCGTCTTCTGGCCTTTTTCTCTTAGTAAGAAGCGAGAATTTTTAAAAGGCTAATATTAATGTTTTCTTTCAGAACGCACTATTCATCCTAATAAAAAAAGTCGAGGGCCATATTAAATCTAATAATAAAGAGGCAGCCCTGGCCAATTTTATTATGCGAGGGACATTCTAGGTAGGCCTACATATTGCGTACGTACGTCTGTAATGGGCGTAAGCTTTTTAACAATATTCTTCGTGTTAAGTAAGACGTCTCTCGGAAGTTTTTTGTAACACAAAGGTCGTCACTATTATAAAGTGCAATAAGCGGAAGAAATTCGACTATTCTGAGACAAAAAAAATAAATCCAGAAGAATCGCAATAGCGGAGACGTTTTAAAATGTATTCTTGAAAACGTTTTGACCCATATTGTTGCACAAGCGCTTCGCAAAAGCAACCTACCTTTAAAACGATCTTATTAGAAGATAAAACGCCGTCTCCTACTTAAGAAATTTTAATTTTTGAACATGTAATTTTACTAATATTCAAATAAATTTCACTGAAAATAAAACATGTTTTCGCCGCCCCCTCTCCTTGTTGTTAAATGGTCGTTGACTTGTCGCTACAAACAGCTAGTACAACCGAACCAATGAAGGCGTTTTATATTTTTACTAAATAAGCTTTAAATAACTTGAACAAACTTCTTATGTGAACAAAAAAAAAAACCAATATAATTGTTACTACAATTTTCACAGATTTCATTTGAGATCTAATATTAATGAAATTTACTGATATTGAAACGAAATCTAGCTCATCACAAAATAACGTCTATACTCTTTCATGTCTCAAGATTGTCTGACGTTTTACATTTGCATTATGCTTATTTCATCATCTTAAATGCATAACCACCAATCAAGCGCTTAACGCCGCCCAGGAAACACACACACTCTATAACACCTCTTTTTGTCAGGAAGTTGCGCCCCCCCCCCCCCCCCCGCCAATTCGAGATACAATGTGACAATGTTTTAAGATAGACATTCTAATTACTAGATCTACTAGATCTACTTACAGGGCGGGCTTTTCGACTCGAAACAAATATTACAAACAACCAGCGAAAATTCAAGGTCAGGAAAGAGTCGGCGCTTATGGAAAAACCCGTGGGAAACCCTCACGTGCCGCCTTTTTTTTTCTTCTTAAGTTTCAAACATAATTTCTTATTGTACAAATATCGTCTCCCCCCCCCCCCCCCCCAAGTTTTAAAAGGATAATGGAATCAGTAGAATTTAAATAAAATATTGAATTTTTTTTTAAATTATTAAACCAAAAATTTAAAGAAAAATGATTCTTGGAAATGATTTGGCCGCCCCTTACATTCGGCCGCCTGCGTGCAATGCACACTTTCACAATAGGTAGCGGCGGCCATGGATGCATGCCATTAGACACAAAACTAAAGGAATTATTTTATTTTTTTTACAACAATACATTTCTTATTGAGGCTTTAAATTAGAGATTGACCCTTTACAAACAATTAGATACTCATTATAAAGACAACAATTAGGACAGGTTCACATCTAACTTCACATTCACTTTCACCCATCCCTTTTTCTGCTTGACCTTTGGGACACCACACGGGATCTGTCAACCTTCTTTCTCCTTTCTTCTCTGTCATATTGCAGTTGATAGAATTTCATTATGATATTCTTTCTGAAAATATTAAAACCTGCCTTTTCACCTGCCTGGATGGACCACCTCTGATAGAATTTAAAACCGATATTCTTATAAAAATATTGAAACCTGCCTTTTTTCCTGCAAGGGTCGACCAATTCGGAGGCCGATTTTGAGTTTGTGTTTCCACCTTGTTTATTTCTAGATTCATCGATGTGCTATTGACTGTTATCAGAATGGTTCATGGTCCCAACCCCGTGACGTCATCCGGCAGGTTTGGGTACGGATGTAATGATCTTCGTTTCTGAATTGACGATTAAAACATTAGTCTTGTTATGTATGTATGTATGTATGTCTGTATGTATGTATGTATGTATGCTATGTATGTATATTATGTGTGTATGTTATGTGTGTATGTTATGTATGTATGTTATGTATGTTATATATGTATGTTATGTATTTTATGTAAGTATATATTTTATGTATGGATGTATTTTATGTATGGATGTTATGTATGTATGTATGTATTTTATGTATGTATGTATTTTATGTATGTATGTATTTTATGTATGTATGTTATGTATGTATGTAGGTTATGTATGTATGTTATGTATGTTTGTATGTATATATGTATGTATGTGTGTATGTATGATATGTATGTATGTATGTAGGTATGTATGTATTTTATGTATGTATGTATTTTATGTACATATGTATGTTATGTATTTATGTATTTTATGTATGTATGTATGTTATGTATGTATGTATTTTATGTATCTATGTATGTATGTTATGAATTGTAATAATTTGAGGGAGGCAACTCAACGAGATATAGGTGTTTATTTACACAAGGACATCACATACACGTAGGCCATCCGCCTTGAGTACATCATCTTCATCTCAGCTCTAGACTTGGGCGAAATCGTTCTCTCTTCTCTCTAATGTCAACGTCCTTCCTAGGTCCCTAATCTTGGATCTTGGCGGGGTTATTACAGTATGTATGTTATTTATGTATGTTTTGTATGTATATTATGTATGTATATTATGTATGTATGTATGTTATGTATGTATATTATGTATGTATATTATGTATGTATGTATGTTATGTATGTATACTATGTATGTATACTATGTATGTATATATTTATGTTATGTATATATGTAATGTATGTTATTTATGTATGTTATGTATTTTATGTAAGCATATGTTATTTTTGTATGTTTTGTATGTATATTATGTATGTATATTCTGTATGTATGTATGTTATGTATGTATATTATGTATGTATATATGTATGTTATGTATATATGTTATGTATGTTATTTATGTATGTTTTGTATGTATATTATGTATGTATATTTTGTATGTATGTATGTTATGTATGTATATTATGTATGTATGTTATATATGTATGTTGTGTATGTATGTTATGTATGCATGTTATGTATGTATGTTATGTATGTATGTATGTTCAGTATGTATGTTAAGTATGTATGTTATGTATGTATGTTATGTATGTATGCTATGCATGTATGTTATGTATGCATGTTATGTATGTACGCACAAAGGAAAGCGCTCACAAGGCGGACAAAAGAAAACACTTCAGCGACACCCCCAAAGCTTCTCTGAAAGCTTTTAGCGTTGACCCTACCACATAGGCGTCTTGCTGTGAAAACTGGCACACAAGAAAAGCGTCAGAGAAAAAAAACAAGGCCATTGACACCAGCTCCAGCTGAAATAACATGTCCAGTGTGCAGCCGAGCATAGGTCTCACCAGCTACATGAAGATGCACATAACCCAAGTTCAAAGCCTTCCGCCTCCTGGATAACACAAGTATTCATTAATGAACCATGATGGACGAACTAAATATGTATGCGTGTCTGTATGTATGTATTGTAATTTCGACATGTAATGTAATATATGAAATGTATATAATGTATGAATGTAATGTGATGAAATGTATGTAATGCATATATGTAATCCAAAATGATGTAATGTAATGTATGTTTGTAATATATGTATGCAATGTATGCATGTAACGTGTGTACAATGTATATACACTCAAGCATGTAGAACAAACAAAATTGTATTTATATGTTAAGACTATTTATTACAGCATAAATAAATAACTACATCTACAATAATATTATTTGTAAAAAAATGTATATACACATACAAATATACACATATGATATGCAAATATGTACATATACTTACATAGTTTTGTTTTTTTAGTATTGAAAACCCAAACAATTTTGTTTAATGTTACTTTATGCGAGTTAGACATAATTTTTATATATATACACATACGTTTATCTACCAGCAGCACAATAGATATGATTATATAAAAAAAGGAACATTTACACAATAATAGTAACTTAATAACTTGAGGCCTATGGTACAATAAATAATCAATAATAATTGTTAGGTTAATGGTTTGATCGATAGTCAATAGCGAGTCCCTACAGCTGTTCGGGTATTAACCATAAATAATTCACCAAAACGTTATTTAGGGAAACACGTTTATTTATTACAAGGATGAAATTGTCTGCTTTCTTCAATCTTTCTCTCGCTCTAATCTCTACTCTCAACAAAAAAAAATTGATTCTAGATTATTACCCAAAACCTAAAGCTATACCCTACAGCAGCTAGCCATATACCCTGATAAAATGTAGCCTAAATACTGCAATTTTTTAAAGGAAGCAGATTTTCATCGTACGTACCTTAAAAAATATTTATAGTCCTTAACTACAAGTATAATCTAGGCAAATGCAATTCAAATACCACCTATTAAAAACATTTGCTTTAAAAAATGTGTTTTTGTTTTATTCTTTTTCACCAAATTCAAATAGCATCGTTTGATAAGCAATTTTCTTAAATTGAAAGGAATGGCTTGCATCAATCTTCTTTAAAGTATTACTTTCTCTCTTACGAAGGCCTAACACACATTTGAAGTCCAAAAGAAAGTCCTTGTAGTAGACAGGTGCGGAAGATGGACAACGGCTTCGTCTGCATCAGATGAGAAAAATATTCGTGTTGCCATTTTGAGTATTGAACTCATTCTTCAAAATCTTTGAAATAGTATTTCAACAATATTACTTTTAATAAGTCTTGTCTTAACTATTATAGTAATTAGTCAACAATGTGTAGTCTCAATGTCCTAAACTGAAATTCTCAAATTTGCTGAGATTACATGTTAATTATTTAAGTTTCAAAGCTTTTTATAAAAAAAGGTAATAATGAAAATTAAGTTGGTGTTGAAAAATAAAAACAAGTGTGTAATGTCTAAATTCTATATTTCTATGCGTTGTTTATTAGATAGTACATGTTAAAAGTTTTAGTTTGTAATTAACTATGATTAAAGGGGGAGCATTCATGTGATACAAACAATGTTTGACCAACGCACTTACTTCCCTCTATTAGTCTGATTTTCCACACGAAGCTTTCTGAATTGTCTCTTGTAGATTTATCTTTTAAAAGGATACAAATAACTAAAAATAGATTAAATTTACACATTTCTATTACTTTTACAAACCTCATAGTAATTACAATTAGTTAAATCTTAGTGGAACATGGTACATGTACTATATACATTGTTCATGTACAAGATAAAATACTACTATATCCGTAAAAGAAAGCAGTATATAACATGCATTACTGACTATCAAGAGAAGGGTAAGTGATAGACCAAGGTTAATGTGAAATGCGGTAAAAGATAGATAGATGTAGTCAAGAATATTCCAACTCATTCATTATGTATGAATACAAACAAATGCTACATTTATTTTGTTGATATTACTTATACAGTCCCTTTTGCTAACACATTTCAACTCGGATTACAATCTACAGGAACTAAGAATGAACTGAAATCGTTCAACACGACATTCTGTTCTACTTCTAGATGCTTAAGTCTGTCTACGTCGATCGTTCAGAGTGATTCAGATCAGGTCACGACATGACCGTTTTGGTGTCACCACCCATCTTTACTTTCCTATAAAATCCATCAGGGTTTGTTGTTGTTTTTTTTACACCGAGCTCTGTGCATAAAGTCATGGACTGGTGCACTATGGTATACATTTGGAGCACTAGGCTTCCCTTTCATTGTCCCCCCTCCCTTTTCACACCACTGCATAGCACCTTCTTAAATCAACGTGACCTTTATTATTTCAACCCTAGAATCGAACCTACAGATCGACAGATAAACAGTACTCAAGTCTTTCAATCACCCTTGGTATTGTAGCATATATCATCAAAAAGCATGTTCTATTAAATGTAATACTGTAAAACTGTACATACACAAGGAAACAAATATACACCGTCATTATCGTACATAATACTTAGAACTAGTTTGCGAAGGAGTAGCTGGAAAGGAGAGCAGAGGTGTAGCTGGACATAAGAGCAGAGGTGTAGCTGGAAAGGAGAGCAGAGGTGTAGCTGGATAGAAAAGCAGAGGTGTAGCTGGACAGAAGAGCAGTGGTGTAGCTGGACATAAGAGCAGAGGTGTAGCTAGATAGAAGAGCAGAGGTGTAGCTGGACAGAAAAGTAGAGGTGTAGCTGGATAGAAGAGCAGAGGTGTAGCTGGACAGGAGAGCAGAAGTGTAGCTGGATAGAAGAGCAGAGGTGTAGCTGGATAGAAGAGCAGAGGTGTAGCTGGACAGGAGAGCAGAAGTGTAGCTTGATAGAAGAGCAGAGGTGTAGCTGGATAGAAGAGCAGAGGTATTGCTGGACAGGAGAGCAGAGAAATTGCTGGACAATAGAGCAAAAATGTAGCTGGATAGAAGAGCAGAGGTATTGCTGGACAGGAGAACAGAGATGTAGCTGGACAAGAGAACAGAGATGTAGCTGAACATGAAAACAGAGATGTGGCTAAACAAGAGAACAGAGATGTAGCTGAACATGAGAACAGAGATGTAGCTGGACAAAAGAACAGAGATGTAGCTGAACATGAGAACAGAGATGTAGCTGGACAAGAGAACAGAGATGTAGCTAAACATGAGAACAGAAATGTAGCTGGACAAGAGAACAGAGATGTAGCTGAACATGAGAACAGAAATGTAGCTGGACAAGAGAACAGAGATGTAGCTGAACATGAGAACAGAAATGTAGCTGGACAAGAGAACAGAGATGTAGCTGGACAAGAGAACAGAGGAGTAGCTGGACAAGAGAACAGAGATGTAGCTGGACAAGAGAACAGAGATGTAGCTGGACAGGAGAGCATAGGTGTAGCTGGACAAGAGAGCAGAGATATTGCTGAACATGAGAACAGAGATGTAGCTGGACAAGAGAACAGAGATGTAGCTGGACAAGAGAACAGAGATGTAGCTGGACAAGAGAACAGAGATGTAGCTGGACAGGAGAGCAGAGGTGTAGCTGGACAAGAGAACAGAGATGTAGCTGGACAAGAGAACAGAGGTGTAGCTGGACAAGAGAACAGAGATATTGCTGGACAAGAGAACAGAGATGCAGCTGGACAAGAGAACAGAGATGTAGCTGGACAAGAGAACAGAGATGTAGCTGGACAACATGGAAGAGAACAGAGATGTAGCTGGACAGGAGAGCAGAGGTATTGCTGTACAAGGGAACAGAGATGTAGCTGGACAAGAGAACAGAGATGTACCTGGACAAGAGAACAGAGGTGTAGCTGGACAAGAGAGCAGAGTTATTTCTGGACAGGAGAGCAGAGGTGTTGCTGGACAAGAGAACAGAGGTGTAGCTGGACAAGAGAGCAGAGATATTGCTGGACAGGAGAACAGAGATGTATCTGGACAAGAGAACAGAGGTATAGCTGGACAAGAGAACAGAGGTATAGCTGGACAAGAGAACAGAGGTATTGCTGGACAGGAGAACAGAAATGTAGCTGGACAAGAGAACAGAGATGTAGCTGGACAAGAGAACAGAGGTGTAGCTGGACAAGAGAACAGAGGTATTGCTGGACAGGAGAGCAGAGGTGTAGCTAGACAAGAGAACAGAGGTGTAGCTGGACAAGAGAACAGAGATGTAGCTGGACAAGAGAACAGAGATGTAGCTGGACAAGAGAACAGAGGTGTAGCTGGACAAGAGAACAGAGGTCTTGCTGGACAGGAGAACAGAGATGTAGCTGGACAAGAGAACAGAGGTATAGCTGGACAGGAGAGCAGAGGTGTAGCTGGACAAGAGAACAGGGGTGTAGCTGGACAAGAGAGCAGAGGTGTAGCTGGACAAGAGAACAGAGGTGTAGCTGGACAAGAGAGCAGAGGTGTAGCTGGACAAGAGAACAGAGGTGTAGCTGGACAAGAGAACAGAGGTGTAGCTGGACAAGAGAACAGAAGTGTAGCTGGACAGGAGAGCAGAGGTGTAGCTGGACAAGAGAACAGAGGTCTTGCTGGACAGGAGAACAGAGATGTAGCTGGACAAGAGAACAGAGGTATAGCTGGACAGGAGAGCAGAGGTGTAGCTGGACAAGAGAACAGGGGTGTAGCTGGACAAGAGAGCAGAGGTGTAGCTGGACAAGAGAACAGAGGTTTAGCTGGACAAGAGAGCAGAGGTGTAGCTGGACAAGAGAACAGAGGTGTAGCTGGACAAGAGAACAGAGGTGTAGCTGGACAAGAAAACAGAGGTGTAGCTGGACAAGAGCAGAGGTGTAGCTGGACAAGAGAACAGAGGTGTAGCTGGACAAGAGAACAGAGGTGTAGCTGGACAAGAGAACAGAGGTGTAGCTGGACAAGAGAACAGAGGTGTAGCTGGACAAGAGAACAGAAGTGTAGCTGGACAGGAGAGCAGAGAAAACGGATTCTTTCCGCCCAACTTTATGCCAAAACTATTTTTTCATTATTACTTACATACATCCATTTCAGGCCAAGAGGCAGAAATCGCTAGTATTGTGGTTCGGTAGAAATAGTTTTAAAAGTCAGCTACGCCCCTGCTTCGTTATGTTATTTTTAGATTTTTTTTTATAATGTACAACTGTAAACATTGAAACCTATGTACTATATGTACAGAATAATTTATTGTACACAAAATTTTTAGACCAATTGGAATTATTAAGACTGTTAGTGTGTATGAGTATGCGTGTGTGTGTGTGTGTACTATAAAAGTACCGTCCTGTCTTTTTTCCTCTTCTTTCCTTTTTTATGGTTGATCGCATTCTTTTGATCACTGACCGTGACATTTAACAACTGATGCGTTAATGCATCGGACAGTTTCTCATTGTGGAAAAGTTTTTCTTTACACCGCTGCTTGCTGGAGCAGGGCTGCTCCCTACCGCCTTTCTTTTTGTCAGACTCCCCTGGCGCCCTGACGCTGTTCGCCCGTGGCCTGGGCGAGCTTTTCTTGTCCTTGCTCTTCGAGGTGTGCGTTTGGTTTCGGGGCTGCCTGTTTTTCGGTCTACCCTCGTGGAGTGGAGGCGTCGAAGCGTGCTGCTTCTGGGCGTCCACTTGCTCCTGGCGTCAGATTTTAAACAGCCACCCTTTGTGGCGCCTTTTCATGGAGAAGTTCACGCGCAGGCACCCCAGCTCGGGGCCGTCCTCTTCATTGATACGAAGCTCCAGGAGGTAGTCCCCCTGTGAATAATGTCATAGTGAAATGTTTATAGATAGTTCAATACCGGAAACATCTATGGGTTAAAGAGAATACACTTTACTATTAACATCTTTAGACTAGAGCCACTTCTTTGTGTTGTTTCTACTTTAAACAATTCTCAAACTTTTTTTCAGTATTATAATATTGTAATGCATTAGTAGCAAAAGCCTATCCCACAAAAATGTTTTCTTAAGCTTTTTCTTTCAACTTACAATTGTATTGAAATATGAATATCTGTATATATTTAATATTGAAATACTCCTCATTCATCTTAGGACTCGAAGACAAGCCTTAGTATAGTTGTAATCAATTTGGTCCTCAGTATTATGATTATGATTTTGTAGCTGGTATTATAAAAGCTATTTACTATGTTACAGGATCATAATTACAAATAGTAATAGAGATATAATACTATAATAATAATAATGAAGAAGACTTCAATAATAAAAATAACTATAATAAATGAAACATAACTAAAGCATGAACTTTCTTTGAGTGAGCGATCATGTTCTATTTAGATTATTGAGTCTTTGCTAAGGTTTGTTTAAAAGTGCTATTACATTTTCTTTAAACTTATACTTATTGACATTAGTTAGGTCATAAGGAGATACTATTTAAAACAATTCATAGGTAAAGGATTGGATCAACAATAACATGATTAAATGACAACAACAACAAATCTGAAGAAATCTTAGTGATCTATTGACTTTTTTCATATTTTATTTTGTACCTATAAATAAAGTTACTTTGCGCAAATCACTAACATCAGAAGGCAGGCTTTGAAGTGGAATCCACAAGGCAAGAGAAAGAGAGGGCGTCCTAGAAGCACCTGGCGACGCGAACCATAGGCAGACATATTAGGGTGTGGTTACACCTGGAACAGGATGGCCCAGGACAGGGGACTATGGAGATCGATTGTTGGCGGCACAAACTCTAATAGGTATGACAGGCTGTTAGTAAGTAAGTCATAAATATGGTTTCGATGGATTGGCTTCTTAGAGAAGGGGGAACTGCGGTGTGGGCAAAATAATTACGGCCATGGCTAATGCCAGTGCTTTCATCTCACCTTTATAAGATGATCAAGAGTAATTTTACTCTAGGGCAGGGGAAGACCAATGCAGTAGTTAAAGCATTGCGTAACGTTGTTACTCCGCATAAGGTGCCATATTTGAGACTAAATTGATTAAATATATGAGTTTAAGTGTTACTTGTCCATGTGGTAACTACTTGACTGAAGACGTTTCTAGGTTACGAAAACGTATCATTGGCAGAAGTGAAAGAAAATCGCATACGCCGAGGAGTAAGAATACATAAGTAGCCTCCCCTTTTCTATAATAGTAACACTCCGATAAATCAATTATTAATCCTACGGTAATATAGCATGACTAGGCAACGTAACTGAGCCACTACCATAGTACCATACATCGTAATCTAATTAGGTATAGGGCAGTGTTTAACGGAACACTTCACACATTCTGAGTAGTTAGTGGAACACTTTGCTTATTTTTTTAGAGAGATTAATTCCAGTGGTGACCTACTAGTTAATTATTCCAGTAGCTCGTGGAAATATTTATTCAGGCCTCGCGGAACACTAGGGCTGGGTTCGGCAACCTGCGGCTCGCGAGCCACATGCGGCTCTTTGGATGTGAAGCTGCGCTCTTTAGTTCCATACGCAAATATTATTTATTTTATCGAAACATTTTTTAAAGAAGTTTTGAATTGTTTAACGAAGATTAGGCGCCGATTCGATCTCTCAGCCCCTTGTACTCCCTTTTCACCACACCCCTCCCCCATTACATGCGTCGTCACTGTTGTCAGTCCGTCGGAAGATCTCGGCCGTCTTCGAATGTTTCTATGTAGGTTTTAATTTGCTTTCGACACAAGACGGATTGGCATCTTAACCACGTGCTTTGACTATGACGTCTAAGTTTATTGTTTAAAATAAAAGAGTTGGAAGCGAATTATCTTCTCAAAGTTAGAACCAATCAAGTAATGTTAATCTGGCAAGCTTTGCGGTACCACTAGAAATGGCACAAAAAGGCAAACCATTTACAGATGGTATGTCTAAGACTGCTTCCTACTTGTATCTGAAGAACTGTTTTGTGATTTAAAAAACAAACCAGAAATCATACAAAAAAAAAAAAAAAAAGATTTGCCAATATCCGCTGAAACAGTACAAGATAGAATAGCTACAATGTCTTCAGATGTAACATATTTGCAGGTGGAAGATATTCAACTTTCTTCTGCCGTATCACTTGCTATAGACAGTGGCGTAGCATCCATGGCGCGAAGGGGTTCAATGAACCCGGGCCCAAGACCATTTAGGGGCCCACAACCGACGTGTAACAAACATGGGACAGATTCGAATTTACCTCTATGCAACATAAGCTCTAGCTTAGGGCCTCCAAGAAATATTGAGCAGTTCTATACAATAGTTAGATTCCTTCATATAACAACGAAAACTAAAAACAGCGAAAATTAAATGAGCTGAATCTTAAACTGCAAGGAAAGGAAAACCCAACCTATGTTTTGGTAGAGAAAATGGTTTGTTTTAAAGAAAAATTAATTCTTTTTGCAGAAGATATTCAGATCGGTCAATTACTTCATTTTGAATGTCTAAAGCAGTATTACGATAAAATCAGTGCCACTTTTGACACGAATTACTTCAGCACAGTGATAAAAAATCATTTGTGAATTTCTTGACAGATTTAAGCAGTTCAAAACCAACAAAACCATTCTAGCATTCCGAGTACACCATATCAACACAAATAGTAACGAAATCCACCTTGATTCATTTGTAATTGATACTGGATTACAGAGTTCAAAAGCACGTTGGAAGAGTTGAAGGTCCAGAAATGTATGTACGTAACGCAACAAAAGTGGACATAAAGGAATGCCGCGAGTTGATTCGGCGCATGGAATAATCTCCTAGATTGCTACAGTGAGGTGAAGTTGGCATTCGAAGTGCTGACTATCTTTGGATCGACATATTTGTGCGAGAAAGCGTTCTCTTGCATAAAAGAATTAAAAGTAAACTAAGAAGCCAAATAACAAATGAAAATTTAGAGTCGTGTTTGAAACTAAAAACAACAAGTTATGAGCCAGATGTATCCAAACTTTCTAAAACAATACGAAGCCAACGCTCCCATTGAATTTGTTTGCTCGATTGTTTGTTATTGAAGTTCAAGTAAATGTTTAATTTCTGTAGTTGTTACCAAAAAAAAAAAGTATATATTATCTCTCTCTCTCTCTCTCTCTCTCTCTCTCTCTCTATATTATATATATATATATATATATATATATATATATATATTATATATTATCTAATTTGTTGTCAAAAACACTACTTATATATTAATTCGTTTTTTTTTTCATTAAAAAAAATTCATTGTTTGAGAACTATTTAAAGTTGGCAAGAAAAAACTTTGTGGCTCTTTAAAAACTTAAAATTTTGTAAATAGTAATTTTTGGCTCTTTCGAGTCATAAGGTTGCCGACCCCTGCACTAGGGTTCCGCAGAATAAAGTTTGGGAAACACTGAAATAAGGGATACAAAGAGGCCAACTTATACTACTTACATTTACAAGACTCTTGGCCAGGCCACTTATCTTCGGGATGTTGATGGGCAGACGGGTCAAGTTGAAGTGACCCGCTGCAAATGGGCAATGACACTGGATTCCAAAGTGACGTAATGCCTTCGGGCACCCGACTGCCTCGTACTGCTCCAGCTGCCTACAGATATTCTCGAAGGTGCTAGAAAGCAGAAAATCTTTAATCGTAAGCTTCATTCAGGACATAACCCATAGATAGATAGATAGATTAGATAGATAGATAGATAGATAGATAGATAGATAGATAGATAGATGATAGATAGATAGATAGATAGATAGATAGATAGATAGATAGATAGATAGACAGACAGACAGACAGACAGACAGACAGACAGACAGATAGATAGATAGATAGATAGATAGATAGATAGATAGATAGATAGATAGATAGATAGATAGATAGATAGATAGATTAGATAGATAGATAGATAGATAGATAGATAGATAGATAGATAGATAGATAGATAGATTAGATAGATAGATAGATAGATAGATAGATAGATAGATAGATAGATAGATAGATAGTGTTATTTTTTGTAAACAATATAGATCTATGTTGCTGGCCATGGAAGCAACAACAAACAACAAAATTCAACATCTTTCACAAAATCCAGAGTTTAACCTTAAATCAGTTGCGTAGTAAAGTAGCCTACTAGTGAATCCGGGTTGAAGAATTTGATAATTGTCCCCCTCAACCCTTTCTGTCCTAATAACCTAGAACATTGAGTGTGACAAAACAAAAAGGAAACATCTTGTAGGCATCATTAGATTTTTTAAAAAGTATATTTCTATGTATCTACTACCTTTTACAAATAATGTAATTGTTTCAGCCTAGTCAAAGTTTGCATGTCATCTTACAAGTAATACACTACGGTCTTACAATGGCCTCTGACGGCCCCAATTAGTCTTGGCCCGGGTGCGATGAAGCCGTGGTTGCTTCGCCAATACCTTATATATTGAAACTGTCAAGAAATAATCTATAATTAAAGGTAAGAAAGCTTTTTAATTTAGACTATTTCCCCAATTTACTTCTAACATTACTTATTTCAACTCTGTCTGAATGTTTGTCTAGTAAAATGTCTATACCTACACTTAAGCTTTAGCCCTAGAGTACGAATTCTCCTTATTTTGTTTTTATATGTAAATGCATTTAAAAAGCGATCACGCAGGTGCCACCTTCTTTCTCCTCCCACTCCTTTACAACTAGTCCAGACAAGTTAAAGGATCATAGAAGAATGCTAAAAGCATGAAATTTGTAAAAATATTTGTAATCGTACTTATCTATACTCGTGAGTCTCGATCTATTACAAACCTAATTACACGGCTGATCCAAACTAATTGATATAATTACACTGAATATAAGCTGTGCTTGTTTTTGTTTTTTTTAAGTATTTTTTTTTTATGTTTTTTTCATTGACTTTCCAGAAAGCGTGAACTTACCAAGAGCCAAGACCTCCATTGAAGCATGGTACGGTGAATGGGAAACCAAAGATATACTTTTTAATCTCTAGGTAGACATTGACCCTTCTGGGAAGGTCCATGGTCACATTGCCCAACACAGTGACAAACAGTGTCCCGGGTACAATGACTGGCATAGGCGTGGCATGGGCGTAGTCAAAGTAAATTATCTTGTCTTCAGATCCTGTTTGTAAGGATACAAGGTACTCAATTGATTCAGAGCAAAAAAAAAAAAAAGATGAATGCAAATATATACATAAGTGCTGTACAAACTATCCAGTCAAAATGATCAAACTCTATTCTGACTAAGGACGTACATATTTTTTACATATATATCAAAATCAACAATGTTTCTTTTGTTCATTTTTGCTAATTGAAAATGACGGTAAGCCTAGATCCAATTGAAGCCAATCTGCTGACTTTCCCCTGCATCGTTTCAATTAACCTGCATCTTTCAAGCGTGGCTTCTTACAGCAAGTCCATGGTCATTGAAGTTTGGTTTTCCTAGCGGCGCTTAACCCATGTGAATCCATTTAAATCACTGATCTTTGCATTCTAAGATCGGAACCCTGTAGTTTATTCCAATGAGAATGCAGAGTAATTATAGCAAAATGTTTGACAGTCCAGCGCGCATACCCCACGACCAGGCAGCCACCCAAAAGAATTTTTATTGGAAAACTAAATGACTAGGGAGTCAAATAAAACTAGTTCTAATGTTTTGGAAAATAAAAGGTGGAGAACAAAGAAATAATGGATGACTTGATTTTATGAGTGACTGTCGTAAGCTAATTGTGACCCCGAGAGACCTTCTTCACCTGGAATCTTGTTGAACAAAAAATAAATAAAAATAAAATGTATTTTAGGAAAACCAGACACGCCTATAAAAGAAGTCGCTAGCATACTATTGAGATCGAGTCATTATGTTCATTTTATTCATTCTACTAGTTTGGAATATATAAATCTTACGAGAATTCATCCATTCAAATATAGAATTATTCTTGTTGGATTGATGAATGTACGTGTTTCCTATTACTACTGTAATCCTATCTTAAGTCCTAGTTTCATTCTTTTCGAATTTGTGTGTTCAATCTGGGGACAAGGAACATGCTAAACAATTAACTTTTTTAGCGGCCCCCGAAAGGGGACAAGACGCTTTTAGTTTTGTGTGGAACGTCTGTCCGTGCGTCCGTCCGTCCCATTTAGATTTCGTAAACTAGAAAACATTGTGAAAATCCGACATCATAATATTTTAGATTATTCAAAGTTATGATGCAACGACTACTCTTTTTTTATTTTCTGAAAGCGAAAAATTTAATTTTTTAAAATCACTTATGCAAGGAGTTTCTTCATAAAAACACACCACTTTTACAACTATTCACTATTAATAGTAACATACACGGAAGGCTCTTTAGTAGGGGAGATGGCTATCTACTATATTTTAAGACATTCATGCATACGGTTTTAGATTATTTTTTTTTTTACATTTGTATTGCTAATTTTTAAAAAGTTCTGTTATACTAACTACTACATGTACACACAAAAAAATTTTACTTTTTTTTTACAGAGAAAAAATCTATTTAGTATGCATATAAGTTGGACATAATTTTAAACAATAATTAATACTCTTTTTAATAAGTAGTTTTTCACGATTTTGCATTGTAGGGAATGATAGTGCATAATTATAGATCACTGAACTAAAGACATTTTTTTTTCTTCGAATATATTTTTTTCTTGAGGAATAAAAGATTGACCCTTAACTAAACAATTAGATAAACTAGCTATTCATTATAAGACATCATTTAGGCCAGGTTCACATCTAACTTCACATTCACTTTCACCTATCCCTTGATCTAGCGGACCGCTGGGGCACCACCTAATCTCTGTCAACCTTCTTTCTCCATTCTTCTCTGTCATTTGTTTTTTTTTTATAGAATTTCATTCTGATGTTCTTTCTGAAAATATTGAAACTTGCCTTTTTACCTGCCTGTGTGGGCCACATCGGGAGCCGATTTTGAGTTTTGTAACCTTGTTATTTATTAATCATACTACAATCCAACAGTGACAACTTTTAAAAGTGAAAATTCAACTTACCACAGTCAGTATACTCTTGAACAACTGACCCTTCACTTTCTCTCCCCTCGGCTCTTATATGAGTCAAGTTAATAAGAGCCATCAAAAGCGACACATAGGCGGCTCTTAGACTTAAGGCCGAGATCATTTTAGATGTAACCATGTCAATGAAATATATCCCTGGTTATCTGGTTGCTAAATGTCTTGTTTATATTCTTGATTCAATGTTCTCTATATTTCCTTTATAGTCCTTGTTTTCTGTTTGTGGTCTCCAAGTTCTGTTACTTCTTATGTAGGCCCGAGTCCTTTCATTGTTTTAATAGATCTGCTGCAGAGTGACTTAATATAAAGCCTCTGTGCGACATGGCGGTGACTTAACAGATGGCACTCAAATGACGGGCCCCAATTCGCGAGCCCCCCTCACGCTGCTGCACCTGGGTATATGACCCTGATCTTACAGCAGGTCAGCAAATCATTCACGACTTTCTTCACTGCCTAAACGTTTTGGCTGTTCAGTTCAACAAGTAATTCACTCAATACGCATCAAACGTGCGGGTAGAGATGTTTCACACCATGCGAGTGTTCGGGGTGACCCCACAGGGTGAGCACTACGGTACGGTCTGGAATGGTACAGGTGAATACAACATGTGACACTGATTTGTCCAGGTGCAGGTGGCTATGGTCTATGTACTTAGTAACCGGTCCGATGGGGTCATCCGGTGCAGTTTTGTGCGTCTCTTCAGTCTTGGACTAGGGAAGACAGATGGACTGAACTAGGTCCCAGTAAATCTGTAACAAAAAAAAGCACACAGTTTGGTAAATATTCTAAATCTAAATCAAAATTAATTTTAATCTTTGAATTGCATAATAGCCCGACATTTATTCTGTTTACAGCTATGAGCCAATTTGTTCTACACACATAAAGGAAAACTATTAGTATCACTTCTAAGGAACTATCAATAGTTTGCTCACTCTATACTGTGGTCTTTTTTTTTAAAATTTGTTTGTACAAAGGCGAAGAACAACCAATAGTACAAAATAAAAAAAAAAAAGTAAAGATAGAGAGATGGAAGAGAAAAGGATAGAAGAGAGAGAAGAAGAAGAGAGGGAGATGGAAGAGCGAAGGAGAGAAAGAATGCGAGAGAAAAGCAGAGAGAGAATGGGAAAGAGAGAATGGGAGAGAGAAGGAGAGAGAATGGGAGAAAGAGAGAGAATGGGAGAGAGAGAATGGAAGGGAGAGAATAGGAGGGAGAGAATAGGAGAGAGAAGAAGAGAGAAGGAGAGAGAGAATAGGAGAGAGAGAATGGGAAAGAGAGAATGGGAGGGATAGAATAGGAGAGAGAGAATAGGAGAGAGAGAATGGGAGGGAGAGAATAGGAGAGAGAGAATAGGAGAGAGAAGGAGAGAGAAGGAGAGAGAGAATAGGAGAGAGAGAATGGGAGGGAGAGAATGGGAGGGAGAGAATAGGAGAGAGAAGAAGAGAGAAGGAGAGAGAGAATAGGAGAGAGAGAATAGGAGAGAGAGAATGGGAGGGAGAGAATAGGAGAGAGAGAATAGGAGAGAGAAGAAGAGAGAAGGAGAGAGAGAATGGGGGAGAGAGAATGGGAGAGAGAGAATAGGAGAGAGAAGAGAGAAGGAGAGAGAGAATAGGAGAGAGAGAAAAGGAGAGAGAGAATGGGAGGGAGAGAATAGGAGAGAGAGAATAGGAGAGAGAAGAAGAGAGAAGGAGAGAGAGAATGGGAGAGAGAGAATAGGAGAGGGAGAATGGGAGGGAGAGAATAGGAGAGAGAGAATAGGAGAGAGAAGAAGAGAGAAGGAGAGAGAGAATGGGGGAGAGAGAATGGAAGAGAAGGAGAGAGAGAATGGGAGAGAGGGAAGGAGAGAGAGAATAAGTGAGAGAAAATGGGAGAGAGAGAATGGGAGAGAGAGAATGTGAAAGAAAGGGAGAGAAAAGCTGAAAGAGAAGGAGAGAAAGAATGTGATAGGGATGCAGAGAGGGAGATGGAAAAGCGAAGGAGAGAGAATTGGGGAGAAGAAGAGAGGTTGATAGGAGAGAGAAGGAGGGAGAAAGTATTGAGGTGGAGGAGAGAAGAAGAGAAGAAGAACAAGATTGAAGAGTGAAGAAGAGAGAAAGGAGATGCGAGAAAGGGGTGGGGGGGGGGAAATGGCAGAGAGAAGACGATATAGACTAACGAGAGAAATGAGAGAGAAAAAATAAAAAAAAAGAGAAAAACGTGGGTGCTTGAGGAGGTAGAGAGAGAACATGGAGAGAGATAGGAGATAGAAAAAGAGAAACAGGTGGGAGAGGGCTTATGGAAAGAAGAGAGAGAGAGAGAGAAAGAAACAAAAAAGATATCTAAAAAAAACAGAATAGAATAGATTAGTTCAATGAAGTCCTCGAGATTGATTCATCTCTGATAGTACCTTCTGATGCCTCGCAACTTTTCGTCTCTGATAGTAGCTTCTGACGCCTCGCGATTGTTTCACACCTCATAGATACTTTGGACACTTTGCAGTTATTTCGGCCTTTGAATTATAAACGATGAGGTTTTGTTTTTGTTTGTTTACATCATGATCATTCTTGATTCTATCTAAGTGGATTAGGAAAATGCCAACCTGAAGCTGCCTGGTACTGTTATATGCTTCGAAATTGGAACAAGACTAGAAGAAAGACTGGAACAAGACTAGGAGAAAGAATGGAACAAGACTAGAAGAAAGAATGGAACAAGACTAAGAGAAAGAATGGAACAAGACTAAGAGAAAGAATGGAACAAGACTAGGAGAAAGAATGGAACAAGACTAAGAGAAAGAATGAGATGCGATTCATGCGGTGCATTTGAGGAGGATTCATAAAATGGTATTAATGTCGACACACGCTGATTGATTGCTCGACTCAAGAAATTGGTAAAAGATAACTTTTGTTTCATTTATGAACAACTGTTAGCATCATTTCCGTCCGTTATTATTACCAAATGCAATGGCCTGAACTTATATAGTTAGGGATCACTTGAAACATTAGTTCTGGATTGAGGGATTTTTGTTGTCGCCAACTTATTGAATTTTATTTTGATATCACAGAGAAACCTATTTTGTTCCAAGGTTGGGGGGGGGGGGGTATTTCATCATGGCATAGGATAGCTCTAATATTCATTTAACATTAGTTTATTTTCATGACAAATTGCAATATGTAAATTTATAATAAAAAAATTATGTCTTACTCCGTGTGTTTGTAATTTTCAGTAATCGACTAATTATTGGAATTTTATTCAACTCCGACATGATGTTTCGTACTGAAGGCTGACAAACTTATACAAAACACTGTTTCGCGATGTTGTCCTATAAATTCAAATAATTGTACATGGTCTTTATTACACAGCTTATTAATGTAATAAATACCTAATTAGAAGAAACTGGAGACACTATATCATAGACAACGCTCGTTAAAATTATTTAGTGAGTTATCTCCCGTTGAAAACAACAACAATACATTGCTTATAGGTTCCTATTAAAAATACAAATACGGAATTTGGCTTTACAAACAAGAAAAAAAAAAACTACAAATGTAGATTCATTAATACTCACATGTATTTTGAATGAGTATTATTTGGAAATATGAGAGAGTCTTACCTCCGACTACAAGAATATATCCAATGCAATCTGAACATCTTCTTTATATAGTTGTAGTTGACACTCCACCAATGGAATGACTTGAATTCGTGGATTTTTTTTTTCCAACTTTCAAAGAAAAAAAAAAGGCGTGAAATTGAAAATCAGAGACAAATGTAGCGGCACTTCGCGATGTTTGTGTGTGTGTGTTGTTTTTATTTTGTACGCAGGGGTTTATGGGAAACAAGTGGTCGGTGATCCCGTTGAGGTATTAGGTTGGTGTACGCCTCTAACTACTCTAAGCGACCGCACTAGAAGGTAGAAGACGTGATGGGGTGGGGGGTGGGGAAGTACTGATACTGAAAGAAGGAGAGGTGGAGACCAAGGGAGGGACGAAATTTGGCTTCAAGTTATACGGGGGGGGGGGGTAAAGTTTTTTTATTCGGGGGGGGGTGACTTTGTTAGAATGAGTAGCCATAGTTGTTTTTTTTTTCACTGGATGGATCGCCGTGGTAAGGGGGCGGTGAAAGAGGTGGGGGGTAGGGCGTGATGGCGTAGGGAGTGGTTGATAACGAGGTGCTGTGGGGGTGGGGGCTGTTGAGTATGTGACGTGGGTGGGATGAACGTGGTGGAGGGAGAGGGGGCAGGTGAATGAGAGGGCGCTGAAAGTGAAACCAGGAATCGCGCGACGATGTTGTACGCACATGCAGATACACGAACGCGTGCGCGCACCCTCATGAATTAAGTTTTTTTTTATTTTTGTTTTTTGCTTGTTCTCAAAGTAAATAGGGGAAATGAAACAAATTGAACTCAGTTTTATGATCAGAGAGGGAAATGTGTTTCTGGTGACCACATGTGTCGCAATTATGTTTCATTGACATCGCTTTTATGTTTTATTAAATGTTGGTGCTGTTAAGATTTGTGCCATCCAATATCTCGCCACTACTACGCGTCATCTAATTTTGCATACATCTTAAGCTCGATGACAACACATGAATCAATAAGAAAATTTTACCAATTAGATTATCAATTCATCCTAATTTAATAGTTTTTGTTTTAATGTCTAAAAACAAATTGAAAGTAAGGTGTAATTTTGTATGTATGTGTGTCCTGCAAAGAAATGAATATCGTTTAACCAATTTTGATAAAACATGACATAAATGTTCCTTAGATCAAGGCGGAGACCGTAAATGTATGTTTCATGCCCCCTCCCATAATCGGTGTGTGTGGGTGGGGGGGAGGCCCTATAAATAAAAAAAATTATAACAACTAAATTTATCTCTATTAAAGAACTGAACTTTTTAAAAAATCGTAAATACATTTTCACAGTATTTTATATTTGATTTGAATATTTCGGTTGAACGGGTAAAACCGTTTTCTGCACTCTAGTTTTAGTTTCTTCGTGAAGGGAACATTTTCCATGGTTGACAGAGATCTAAATCCAATCTAATAGATCAATAATAATCAAATAAGGTCCGCAGGTCAAGTGTCATATCCAACTAGTAGAATATATAGAAAACAAAAGGCAAGTTATTCTATCTATTTTACTTCAGAACTAGCAAGAATGTCCTGCTGTCTCATTTCACGAGGGTTCAAATGATGCACTGACTGTGAGAAGGAAGAGGAGTTTAGGAATTCTAAAGAAAACTTGAGAACACTTGACAGATGGAAAAGTTCAAAACTTCAGAGCAAAACAAAAAAAAAAAAGATATTTTCAGATATTTTCAGACCTGAAGAAGTATTTGTGCGATGTGTGGCAGAAACCGCTTGGCTACGTTATTAAGGGGACTCGATTGCCGACTTAAGCAGAGTTGCGTTTGCTGAGCGCCTAAAGGCAGTACGGAAACCTTATCCCAGATCCTCCCCTTCCTCGGATGTTATATGTAAAAAAAAATAAAAAAATCCTAGCTTGAATTAATCGAACATTAGTTTAGTAAATATCTCAAATTGTATTTTCAATATAGACGTTAAAAGCAATATCTTGACTTCCGGTTTACCAATCAATTTGGTCCGAGACTAAGTGCAATGTTTGAGTCTATATGGATTCATTTAAGAACAGGGGCGGACTGGCTATATGGGCAAACGGCAAATGCCCGGTGGGCCGGTACCAAATGGGCCGGTCTGGTCGCGACCAGATTTATATATATATAAATTGCGGAATGGGGTAAAATTCCCCCACCCCACCGAAAAAATATGACATATATTTGTGTCCGGTTTATATGGTAATGCCCGGGCCGATTTTGATACCCAGTCCGCCCCTGTTTAAGAACCTGGTACTTTATAAGTGTTTACGCACAAACAAAAAGAACCCAAACCATACATTCCACTAAAGCGAAAGATTTTAGCGCTCCTAGATTTAATTTTTTGAACCTTAGTGAGAGACTCATTCCTCCTTGAAACATTACAAAGTCAAAGCCTGTTTTTTTTTTAAAAACTTCTTTAATTAAAACGTATCCCGAAATGCTTGCTTTAACCTTTAACCCCTTTCTTTTTATTTTCTATCTCTCACTGATCTAGCCCAGTCTTTTGTGTGGATTTATTTCAATGAGTTTAATCTTTCTTCTCTGCTCTCAGGTTTATCTGGAAAGCTAAAAAGTAAAAAGAGAAGAGATAAAGGGGTGTAACTCTTTAAACCTTTCTTTTAAGCAGACGACCATTAATTTCTTGGAATTTTATTATAACTTTTGTAGCTGTAGTTTAAAAGACAAGAATCACCTTAAACAAAATCATTTATTCAGAAAGGATGGGAGGTGTATATGTTTTTAAAACTTATTTGATGCAATAAACTTAGAGTTGGGTTCCTTGCGTGTGGTCGCCGAAGTGAGTTTATTTCCAGTTGTTCAGCTTAAGTTCAATGCTCGGCTGTGAAGTAATTTGATTTATGAACTCTGATGTCTGCTAGCGGCTCATTCAGCTAACAGAAATGTCACCAACCAAAGTATTGGGTCACCATTTTGTTTTGTATTAGCTTTTAAAGAAAACCATTATCTGACATTATAATCAACATCAAAACCACTACTTTTGGATAATTTTTATTATTATTATTATTTTTTTGTAAATATAAATAGTCAGAGTCAATAATACCCAAATTTTGGTTCTCGCGCTATATTTGACTATGCTGTCCTTCTAAACATCTAATACAGTTTAGTATCAAATTGCAAATGAACGATATTGTCACTGATGTTCATCGTAACACTTTTGTTTCAAATAATTCGCAGGCCCAATAAGGTTGGTAAGCACTGGTCTAAATAAGACTCTAAATTCGCATCTTAATGAGATTTGTCTCACTAGTTTTACAAAGCTTATATCAACTCACTCCGTCTTACTTCTCTGGTATAAATTTCAACAATTATTTACTACCCTCAAGAAAACACAATATCAAAAATTTTACTATATATATATATCATGGGCGTAGCCAAGATTTTTTTTCGGAGGGGGGGGGGTGTGTGGGGGATTCCCCCCCCCCCCGGGAATTTTTTAAAAATTTATTTGTGTGTGTGTGTGTACATCATCTTTATTACAATCTGACCCTTTATTCTTTCGGAAGACGTTTATTGTGCCCTAGAATAGGTTCTTCCTGGAATTAGTGAAAACATTGAAGATTCCCCGCCATTGCCAGCAAGGGGGTCTGGGGGAGCGCAAGTAGCTCCTCCAACGCACTATTTCTGGTATTGAGACCCAACAAAATGCATATTCTGAGGTATCTACATTGCATTTTCCTGCTATTTAAAAAAGTTTTATTTCAAAAACCCAATGTGCTATTCTTACTGACTTAGACCCTCCCGCGCCGTTCGGCGCATTTGCTGGCAAGCTGTTTCCATAAAAATCTGTTACTGGTAATGTCTGAAGCCTCTTCCCACCTTCTCTGAGGACCTCCATGAATGTGTGGCGCCAAGTTGTACTAGGATGTCATCGCAACTCTTATTATGCGTAATTCATTTAGTCGGAGAACATGCCCAGCAAACCTCCTGCGACGCTCTATCACAATCTTACTAAGGGGTCGACTCCCACTTCAGCATAGGATTTCCTTGCTTTAGACCCGATCTCTATAGCTGACTCTAAAAATCTGTCTTAGCCATCTTTGTTGAGCCACATGTAGTGTTTTTCAATTTCTGCAGATGACTACTCACTGCACTTTATTAATGGAGCCCCCGCCATTGGTAGAAATGTGTAACCTATCTTAAATAATCTCTTGGAATTAAGTGACTGTCGTTTGCTTTAGATTTTATATCGAAAGGGGAAGTTTTATCATCGGTTGGGGGTTTTAAACTAAGAAATCCCTGGAGTTATTGATTTTTTTTTAAATTCAAAACCCCATTTAGCTACGGTAATAGAATTTAGTAACTGTAGTTTGCTTTAGAATAATATTGAGGATAGAGGTTTTCCACCTCAAAACACTCTGTAGGGGAATTTTAAACTCAAAACCAGCTTTGGAGGGGTTTTAAACTTTAAAAAAAGCCATCTGTAGTAGAGGGGTTTAAACCTAAAACCCCCAAATAGAATTGGCTACGCTCAAATAATTTTAGTGTGTAATTTGCTTATTTTTCTTAAACTGAAGATGTATTTTTTAGCTTCAAACCCCGCTGGCGGGGGGTTTAAATTCAAAACCCCTTTAGCTACGCTCATAGATTTTAGAGTGAGTAATTTGCTTTTTTATAAATTGAAGAGCTATTTTTTAGCTTCAAACCTTACTGAAGAGAGGGTGGGGGGGGTAAACTCAAGACCCCTTTGGCTATGCTCATAGAATTTTGAGTGTGTAATTTTCTTTTTTTATTTTGAAGAGGGGGTTTATCGTAATTTTTTATGGGGTTTTAAAATCAAAATCTTCCCTAACTGTGCTCTTTGAATTTGAGGATTGTCGTTTGCATTTGTTTTTCTTTTATAGAAGAGGGGGATTTAACTGCAAAAACCCCGGGTAGGGGTTTTTAAACTCAAACCCCCTGGTAGGAGTTTTAAACTCGAACCCCCCTGGTAGGGGGTTTTAAACTTGACACCCCCCCCGCTGGTAGGGGGTTTTAAACTCAAAACCCCGGGTAGGGGGTTTTAAACTCAAACCCCCGTTGGTTGTGCTGGGGCAAATGATGGTTTAGTATTAAAATATCACCTAAAATAAACAAAATCAAAGCAAAAAATCAGTCACTAAATTCCGATTCCCCCCCCCCTGTGGGGATTTCATTTTGGGGGGGGGGGGGTTGAACCCCCCCCGGCTACGCCCATTATATATATATATATATATATATATATATATATATATATATATATATATATATGTATGTATGTATATTTATTCATTTATTTCCACAAATAAAAATAACAGTGTGCCTAAATTATATGTAAACTAGCCATATGTAACCCGCGGCCCGCTGGTCTTAATTTGTGTATCACTTTCGATATAGTCTCTGATAGTGCTTTGTAAACAATTAAACAAAATATTTTTTTTTATAAGTAAAGCGAGTGCGGAATGCGTGAATGTAAAAATAGTATGAATGGAGCTATCAAAATACTAATCGACTTCATTTTTCAAATACAAACATTTACTTGTAGGCCTACATATAATTGATTAAAATTCTAAATGAATAGACTTAATTTTGTATGTTCATGTGTTACAGTATAGTATAATTAGAGCTATCATCTTTGAATTAGATCTTGAGTTAGAGATAGATCTAGATCTAGACTAATCTAGATTCAATTTAATTTAAATATTGCCTTGGATAGAGAGTTCGTTCTGCGCATGCGTGACCTTTTTGTTAGATGTACGCGATTAATGAATGGAGCTATTAAAATGTATTTAGGCTTATTGTGAGTATGTCAACCATGGGCGTAGCCAGGATTTTTTTTCGGGGAGGGTTTTGGGGGGAATTCCCCCATTCACCCCCCCCCCGGCGGAAAAAAATATATGTGTGTACATAATTAATCTTTATTACATTCTGACCCTTTCGGAAAATGTTTATTGTGCCCTAGATTAGGTTCTTCCTGGAATTAGTGGAAAACTTGTAGACTACCCGGCATTGCTAGCAAGGGGGTCTGGGGAGCGAAGCCCCGCCTCTGAGCACTATTTCTGGCATTGAAAGCCAATAAAATGCATATTCTGAGGTATCTACAGTGCATTATCTTGAAATTAAAAAGTTTTATTTCAAAAACCTAATGTGCTATTCTTATGTCTAATGGAAGAATGTACGTCAGGAATTCTAGATTCGCAGATATAAGGAACGACATTATGTAAAAATGCTTTTGAAACACACATCTGATGGTGTAATTGTATTACATAATGAAATCAATAGACTATATTTTGTAATTTTCATGTGTCAAATATAAGAACTACTTTGTAAAGTGTAGTTCTTAAAAGGATCTAGATCTAAATCATTTTGATTTTTCTCATGTCAACATGGTAAACATGGCCTAGATCGATGAAGTTATAATGCTTTCATAGAGTTGTTCAACTTTTTTTTTAGGGTCTTAAGTTTGTTTTAGGGCTACAATACATACACTACGGTCTAAGTTGGTACCAAGGAACATTTATGCCAAGTTTTATCAAGATTGGTCAAACGGTTTTGATTTCTACTCGGCACATACATACATACATACATACACCATACTTTTTAGTATAGATAAGTAAAATAATTCCCTCCATTCCAATTAGTAATTTCCCCTGTTTTTTGTTCTAATTTTTAATAAATAGTTTTAAAAAATGGTGGGATTTTATTTTTAAAAAGTTCACACATTTAGTGTTGAAAACAAAAAGTTTTGCTTTCATAAAATAAAAATGTCTGTAGCTCCAATCGCAGGTTGCAAAATATCTTTACATTGGATTTTGCATAACTTTTCTAGTTTTTATTTTTATCTAAACTTGTCAGAAGGACAGACGGACAAACCATACATACTTTTGTAAAATAGGCTAGTCGCCGCTAATGACATGTTGCCAGTATGACACAAGTGTTAGACAGTTTATTTAACTAATTGGAATCAGAGAACTATCAAAAGAAAAAAGATAAAACAAAGCTTATTTTGTTTGGTATTTTGAACAAAGGAAAGAAATCGTACTTGACAGATGTGGTGGTATAAAAACAATTGGTAAAAATATTTCTAATCGCACATGTTTATTATATCCACGTCAATGATGTATGTAAATTCATGTTCCTTCCCCAAAAACCTATGGACTTAGCTTCACAATTCTTTGAGAGTTTCTTAATTCAAAATTAAACCACACCATTAATGTAAATCTGGCCCTCTAAACATACACACACACACACATACACACATACACAAACACTCACACACAAAGGCTACACACTGATACGTCTAATGACTACCTATCCTATCATAAACTACACATAAAGTCATTTCATTAACCCGTAGGTGTGGCTTGAGGCGTGCGCTGGGCTTCAATCCGATTTTGTTTATTGTTTGTTCCGAAAAATCGCCCACGTTGCAAGCCCTCAGCGAGAGATTTATTGTTACTCTAAGTCCCGATATGTCTGATAAATCAACTCTGTGCTCCCCCCCCTCCCTCGTTTTCTTCCTTTCACACCATTCACCTGACTAGCGCTCAGAGCTCTGTCCGTGAAAACATCAGAGCTGTTAAAGTAAGTGCTTGCGGTCGTTAGCGGAGCTGTCAACCGTGTTCCGGGCATCAGGCCTGAGATGAAAGCGGGCGTCAACTTGGGTCTATCAGCCAAAAAATAACTTACCGATAATTAGCATAATGATAATAAGGCGCTGCGAGTCTGAATCTTAAAGACGAGTGCAATAGTATGCGTGGCTATGCGTCTAATCTATTTAACTACATTAGATGCTGGCTAAGGGAAGTAAACTTTTTGTGGTCTGCTCCGATTTTTGGCTCATTTTGTCTGTCTGTCTGGTGAAAAATGTGTACACGTTATTTCTCCGACACCCTATCTCGGATCAAGATGATATAATGCACAATTATTTCTTTTACCTGACCAAACAAGAAACAATTTTAGAAAATTAATCAATTAGTTAATTAAATACTGGTAATTAATTTTTGTTAGCTATCTCGGACAAGGGATAGTAATAATAATTGACTGAAGTGGTGATATAAGTTGAATTAGTCGCCTTTATACTCTGTAGAGAGAAAAGTTTGTAGCTAACAATAGATATCTATAAAATCTTCTATTTTCATAAGCACCTCCTGGCACAGTAGTTAGTGTATTGGTTTGAGGAGGCCATAGAGGTTTTAACCCTCGATTTCGAATTTAGGTCGCTCACCTTTTTTTTTAATAAATGCATTTTATAAGCGATCACCCAGATACCTCCTTCTTTCTCCCTTTTCCAAGTGGTCTAGATAAGTGATAGGATCATAGCGTATTGAGAAAGCTAAAATCATAAAATTACGCTAAACGATAAAAATTGTTAAAAATATTTGTAATCGCACAGACTTATTATTGTTAGTCTAGATATGTGACAAATGTAATTACATGACTGATCCAAATTAGTTGAAATAAGCTTTGTTTTTTAAAACGTATTTTTTATTTGTGTCTGGCATCAATTTCTAGAACTCAGAAAATATTGAAAACATTTTTGTTTTCGAATTGAACTCTTGATTAAATAACCAAATGTTTTGAATCAAATGAACTGGATTAAACTGCACTGTTTCAACATTCGTATTGGTAAGTGTACATAAAGATTCGCAATTATGATCGCAGTTAATGGACATCAGTTATTTTTTTAATTCCTGGTATCAGCTTGAAAATACCTCATTGGTTAAAAAAAATATATACAAAAACCTAGCTGGACACGTATCTCGAAAATGGCTCTAACGATTGTTCCAGAAAGCTCATTGGCTACACTGGGAAAGGTCTGGTTTGACCTTTATGACTTTTCAAAATATAAGCATCTTTAAAATTCCATTTGGTTTGAAGGTCTAGACAATCTACATCTTGAAAACACATAGGTCAGCGAGTAGTCAAGTAGTCATTAAAGACTTAAATAAATGAATCAAAGTTCAGAAACAAAAATGTGCGCACCGTCTTCTAAGTCGGTATCTATTGCCCTACCAACAAACTAGTATTTCTAGACCATATATCTGGATCCTGTATTCCAGTCTAGACTACTGTCTTTTAATGTTGCCATGTCTGGATCTATATCACCAAACTATAATTTTATATACTCCGAGTAGATTTATATTTGCGCTTAACCAAGATTTTTTTTTTCGGGAGGGGGGGAGGTAAAAAAAATCTTTTTTTTTTTAAATTCGTATCATTATTTAATGAGAGCTAAGAAATGGTTGTTACAAAAAGTCATTATCTTCACAAAGGAGGATTTATTTTTTTTGTTTAAAAAAACAACAACTTTATTTTATGTTAGGGCCTCCTTGTTTTAAATAACCACAGAGAATCTATTTAGTTTCTAATTCACGGAATACGGACACGAGCGCAAGGATCAATTTTTGGGAGTCTGAAGAGTGGGAGGGGGGGGGGTGACGTAACTCGATGGCGACCAAGACGTGGCGGCAGTGTTCTTTTACACCTTCTTTTTCCCTGCCCACCCCTTCGTTGCCTTAACTGATGAAGACACCTGTAGACTCATAGATTTCCACAGAGCGTAATCTAACATTGCCTTATTGCCCAACTGTGTCTGTGGATATGTGGGTGTGTGTGTGTGGGTGTGTGTGTGTGTGTGTAAGATAAAGCGGTTCTCAAAAAAAAAGTCGTAGAACCTTGCTAACTAACCCGTTCTTAAACTATACCTAAATGACTTTGTCTTATAATTTTGAATTGAAGTACTACTGGGCAGATAAAGTAAAGTTCATATATTTTTCGCAGACGGTTAACAAGGAAGCCGTGTGGCCAGCACGTGTGGGTGGACTCTATAGAGCGTCCTAAAAATCATGAAAGAAATTCAAGTTCCCATTCTTTACAGAGATACGAACCCGAAAACACATTGGTTCGGAAGGCAAGAGCTTTTTTCACTCAACCTACCCGTTAATGTGTTGTGCCAGGTACAAGGCAACGTTATCTTGTAAAGCTGCCATTTTGACTCTGGCCAAAAAACAAAAACAAAAATGTTAGTAGTTCTTAAAGGTGCTTTAATAAAATCTTTGCTTAAAAATTAATGGTAGTCATTTTTATCGATGTTAATCACCTGAACAGTGGCGTAGCAAACATGGCTCGAAGGTGTTCGCTGCGATAAGCCACTACCAATAGGTGCCCAAACGGGCTTTAGTAAACGAAAAAAACTTTTTTGACTATATACATTTTAATATGTTAAATTGGTACATTAATTTAAATAAATCATTGCATATTTATTGTTCTTAAATATATTTCTGGTGTCCGAGCAAAGTCATAAATCAACGTAAATCGTATTTCTGTAGTATGAACTTTAGTAAAGGTAGATAACTCTTAAATGTCAGTGCCGGGTTTCATTACATTGTAACCTGTTCGACTTGTTAATAATAATAATGATACATTTCTAAATAATATGAATGTGCTCTATTAGTTAGAATTATGTTTGTATTGTTTTATGTTTTATTTCTTTAATATTACCGTATGTATAACAAGTTAAAATACACGAATTAATAATTTAAGCAAACAGTACATTAATTATCCCCCGTATAAAACACAACGGCATTGCAAATGAAAGTGTCTATAAATAGATCTATAACTTCACATCTAAAAAAAAAAAAAGAAAAACAACTGTTTATGATTGTCTCAATTGCATGTGCAAAAAAAAAAAATGTCGAACATTTTAATCTCATAAATACGAAAATACAATTATTGATGATTGTCTATACTAAACATCAACCTCGATATTATGATTTTCTAATGTTGCAAAACATAGCTTTCACCCACAATAAGACGACGACTTTTTCCACTTATTCAAAGTAGCTTAAAAATTTTCCTGTGACAAATAAATAATCACAATGAAGTTTATACAAAGCAGGATACAAATTAATTTCTAAACAAAAGTGCTTCAAAAGTCTTTGTTTCCTATGAGCTTAATACAAGACAGCCAGGACAATGCGCTGTGGGAGGTCTTCAGAATCCTATACTTCTTGAATAGCAATATTGTTGTCATCGGTCGTTGACTTGTAGAACTAAACTGCTGGTAGACAACTAAGTGACAACTATGTTGCATCATTCACTACCAATTCCTAACCTCATCCAACCTTCACCATATAAACTCAAATGACCCTAAGTGTGAGGACCTCGTTGAGGAACCCCATGAGGAACGCGTGTACGGTAGATATAGTGTGGCTATATTTAAGTTCAGTCACATTCAAATTACCGGTAGATATAGTGTGGCTCTGTTTAAGTATAGTCACATTCAAATTACCGGTAGATATAGTGTGGCTCTATTTAAGTTCAGTCACATTCAAATTACCGGTAGATATAGTGTGGCTATATTTAAGTTCAGTCACATTCAACTTACCGGTAGATATACTGTGGCTCCATTAGGATGTATAGAAGATGAAGTCTATAATTTAGTTTTTTAGGGGCGATAGATGCAGCAGATGGACTCTGAAAGAGACTAAGGAAGCCGGACACACATTTGAGGCCCAAAAGTAAGCCCTCGTAGAAGACAGGCGCAGAAGACAACATAATAGCCCCCCTCCCGTTTTTTTTTTGGATAACGGCTTTGTCTGCATTAGATGTGGAAAAAATATATAGGTCGCAACTGGATCAGCGTACCCATGTGAAACACTGCACTCTTCCTCCAAAATAGAAGAAATTGCTAGTATTATTAAACATAGTCAGTTTTCTTGGTTTATTGGGTGATTCAGGCAGCCAATGCCATGCCCATTTCATAGCACAAGGGAAAATGTCGCAATGGTCCGAATTTGAACCACATATTTCTTTAGCTGCCACCTTTTTTCTTTCTTCGGCAGTGAGAGTAAACCCTGAACCCTTACTTGGTTTTTATAATACTCTATTTGCCCTCATCCTTTAAGGTCGCCAAAAAAAAAAGAATTTGGTTATGCTGCTTTATGCCCAACGTATACCCAAGCGCACATGTCGTACAATGGGTAATGTATCTATCTACTTTACCCACAGCGGTGTTGAGAAGAACAGGGTTATTTGTAAGCTAGTCTTGACACTATTGAGCGTTCGGGGATACTTAGATGTTTCCTGTAGAGTGCACAGGTTTCGGAGTCATTCAAAAACGGTATTACAATCTCTGCTTTATTGGTGTTGATAGTCTATGTTTTTAAAAAATTACAAAAATTATTTTTTTTTGCAAATTTAAGCACTGCAGAATCCAAATTTTTAAGCTATTCTTTTTGAGACTTGAATTTGCTTGGCCATTTCGAAGCTCCAGTTTGCGTGATGGACTTAGTTTTATCGTGGAAATGGAATTTTAGAGGAACAAATTTCAAAATCACCGCCTGAACATATCTACTAGAGAACCGTTGCAGCACTCCAATGTTGTTGTTTTTTCTGGGATGTTCATTAAAGTTTTTTGGAAGAGGCGTTGATACATCTATGAGTACTTGAGAACCACTGTATCATAAAGGCAAATATGATAACCTTTTCACTGACCACACACCGACGGCCCCACTCTTTATTTATTTCCTTGTTGTTATTTTTGTAACTGAGATAACAAAAAAAAATCAGATTGATAGTTTCTTTCAAGATTATCACACTTTAGTGGACGAGAGAATTTTATGAAGTCTTGGGAAGAACCTTGATCTTCATAGGGATAAACTCCCTTTTTTTTTATATGTTTAGTGTGTGCGCGCGTGTGTGGGTGATGTTCGTGTGAGGTCTCTTTAAGAGTTCGACACAAATTTAAAAAGAAGAAAAGAAAGAAAAAGAACGAAAAAGTTGATGGTTTAGGGATGAGACGCTAAACGTTGGAGAGAACTGAGAGATGATTACATCTAGAAGCAAGTGAACCAAGTTGCTTAATTCTTTTCTTTAATCACTGACAAAATTATCCTTTCAGAGCGCTTCTGAAGTTTTGATTTCTTTTTTTTTTCTGAAAAAAACAAATTACGTGAATTTGAATGATATTATTTCTATAGACTATAGACACAACGGACTGATATAGAAATATTCAAGGGACTTGTTACAAATGAAATGAGGTTGCTTGTAAGAGTACCCCATGTTACATATTAATGGGGATGGATTCTAAAAGAGCACCCCACTCAATATAACAAAATTTTGATCAATTAATTTACCTATTAGCGGGTATAGCTAAAAATATTCAATTAGAGATATAGCTAGATTTAGGTATTTAGATCAAAAGGTCAGTGTTAAAAGTGTGCTGGCACGTTCGTCCAGAGGTGTACTGGTCCCTTCTTGTACTGCCTAGGTTATTAAGTATAACCTCCAGGTACAATTAACAAATTTATGCAACAAAAGACTTTACAAAGTCGCAGGTAAACATATGTACAAAGTTTATTTACATGAGTAAAATAAATGTGTCAATAAATGGCCATCAACTCACAGGCCGACACAACAAAAAGTAAACAAAAGATACTCAAAAATAATATGACACACAGACCTAGTCATATGTTACATTATGACTCACATTCTGGAGAATACACATTTACATGAGTAAAATAAAGGTCACAGGCCTCAGGTCAACACATGACCACTTTTGACCATTCTGGGGTTACAGGCTTCAGGCTGACACTAGCCACTTTAAGCCAAAAAAAACAAAACAAAAGGGTCATGATGAACTATAGGCTTCAGGGAAACCTATGAGCCTACAAGCTTCATAGAATCCCACCTATAGACATCCGTTTGGTAAAGCCCATCTAATGATTCAATACAGGTTGAATCCCTCAGAGACAAGACTATAAAAATAAGTAATGTCCATCTTATGATTCAATACAGGTTGAATCCCTCAGAGAAAGGTTACAAAAATATGTCACGTTTGGGAGTACCCCAGGATGCAGACCATCAGGGAAAAAAATATACCGCCTGGAAATTATTTGAGGCTATATCTACCAATAAATACATTATATAAATACAATAATACTAAAGATATACTTAGCCCAAAGATCTCCAGAGCAGGGCACACTTCTCCGAGTACCCCATGACCCACGACCACTAACAGAAAAAAATACTATTCACAACACAGGTCAAGTGGTCAAGCTGGTAACTCAGGAGCAAGTGGCAACAGTTTGCAAGGCCTTTTATAAACTACATAAGGGGAATCACTCCTAACTATACAAGTAATCAAAAATAGTTATTTCTCCATTATGTGACAGGACTTAATAAGACTAATCAAAGTTATTTCTAGCGACGAAAGAAATAGGTTTTTAAAGGGAGATCCCACAGCTACAGAATATAGAAAACAAAATGTGTTTCTATCTTTAAACCTTTCTACTTCTCTCAAATCTGTTTCTTTTAAGTGTACTTTAATGTCTATCAATTTAAATAGGCAAATTTATAAATGTAATTGTGTAAGGTTGAAGAGTGCTAATGATTGCTAGAGAAAGACTTTAAACTCTCTGCTAATGTACTGTGAGTTCGAAGGTGAACCCACACTTGCAGGCACAGTAACAACAGCTGCTTCAGAAGACTTGAACAAATAGTAGAAGTGAAGAGGCTGTGGATGTCTCTTGTCACAGATATCTATGGAGAGAGCCTGCCGCTCAGTGCGCCAAAAGGCACGAAAAGATATAAGTAATATATATAAATAAATAAAATAAATAAATGAACATATATATATATATATAATAATTATATATATATATAATAATTATGTATATATATATTATATATATATATTATATATATATATATATATATATATATATGTAGTGACAGACAGACAGACAGACAGACAGATAGATAGATAGATAGATAGATAGATAGATAGATAGATAGATAGATAAATAGATAGATAGATAGATAGATTAAAATTGATACTTTAAAAACGACGTTTATTTATTTAAAAAAAAGGAATTTGTTTTAAACATTTGATTTTCAGTGTCTACAAGTCATTTGAGATCAATTTTAGATAAATATAAATAATAGATAATAGATAAGTAGATAAGTAAAATTAATGCTTAAAACGAGGTTCTCATTTGACTTTATTTGGGATTTTTTATTTCGTACTATTGACACACACTTGTAGGCCTAATTATGAAAAAAGTCAAGAAGATACTCACACTCATACAAAGATTTATCTCGTGAAAAAAAAAAAACTCTTTTAGGGAAAAAAACTTTTTAAAAGTATGGAATTTATAAAATAGTTCAGACTTCAAAAAAAAAAAAAAGAAAAAAAACAACTTGAAAAACAAAATGAAAATTGTTTTAAAATACGCGGCTCTGAACAATGGGAGTGGCTAACCTTGATTGCAAACAGCCTTACAGCACTTACCCTCCACGACGCAAAATTAAGAAAAAAAATATGAGGATAACAAAGCTACCGACTTTCCCAATGTTAAACAACTATAGATAACGATATATACCTATGGAGTTAATCATATGGGATTGCCTTATTGACTTGTTTTCACTTCGAAATCAGTTTTGAAGAAATACTTTTAGAAAAAAATTTTTTAGTCATTTATTGGCACGCAGGAAGGAATTGATGAACAGATAAGTCAAGAATTTACCTGATTTTTTAAACTGTTGGCACACCTTTTTCTTAAGGTTGGTAATAATAATAATCGATAAGTATGTCTGATGACGCGATCAGTCCAACTAGAATAAATGGATAATGAACCATCACTATTGTTAGGGGAACTCCATCTGAGAATGTTGCAGTACTGTCATTATATATATATATATATATATATATAATATATATATATATATATATATATATATATATATATATATATATATATATATATATATATATATATATATATATATATTTATTTATATACAATTACGTTTATAGGGATAGCTTATCTTATCTTATCTTATATAATACAGACGTTACTTCAAAAAAAAAGATGATTACGTCCTACGCGTCATGCATTTAGTCATGCATATTAACCAATGACTTAAATTCTGCCAAGTCACTGTTTTTTCTGGCTAGCTCAGGCAACCCATTCCATGCTCTAATAGCACTAGGGAAGAAGGATTATTTGTACAAATTTGTCCTAGCATATGGGACGAGGAATGTGCCTTTATTTCTGTGTCTTTCAGAGTATTTTATTAAATTTAGTTTTTGTATTTGAAGATTATGGTTCAGTGTTTTATGTATAATTGCTACTTTACTTTTGAGTCTTTTGTCCTGAAGGCTTTCTAAATTTAGTGATTTTACTAATGGTGTTACCCTAGTCAAATGTGAATATTCGTTTGTTATGAATCTCACTGCTCTATTTTGTGTTTGTTCCAGTTTCTTAATGTTTTCTTGAGTTGAGAGGTCCCACACGGTGGATGCATATTCTATTATTGGCCTAACCAAGGTTAAATAACATTTTAGTTTTAAGTTCTTATTAGATTTATAGAAATTTCTTTTAATAAACCCTAATGCTTTGTTGGATTTTTTAAATAGTTTCATCAATATGTGGATTCCATGCCAGTTTTTCATTTATTATAACACCTAGGTATTTAGCATTTTTAGTCTGTGTTACTGGTTTGCCATGAATAAGATAAGTGGAATTAATTTGTTTTAGTTTTTTTGTTACTCTTAACAACTGACATTTTTCTGGGTGGAAAGACATGCTCCAATTTGATTCCCATTTCTGTAATTCATCTAATTCTCTTTGTAAAATGCCTGTGTCTTGTTTTGTTTTTATTGTTCTATATATTATGCAATCGTCTGCAAAAAATCTGACTTTTGTTCCTGAACTTATGCAGTTTGGTAAATCATTTATGTAAATTAAAAATAGTAGTGGACCCAAGACTGTTCCTTGAGGTACACCTCAGTTTACTGTTATTGGTGTTGATTTAGAGCCATTTATTATTACAGTTTGTTCTCTCCCTATCAGAAAATCTTTAATCCACTGATGCAGTGGACCATTAATACCGAAATATTTTAATTTTTTAAGCAAACTATGGTGGTGAACTTTGTCAAAAGCCTTGGAAAAATCTAGTAAGATAGCATCTATTTGTTCACTATTATCTAAACCTTTTGAAAAATCATCAATTAGTCCTATTATTAGATAGCTCTGGGGGTCGCAAATTAATATTTCGACACATCTGCTAATTATTCAATTTTCTCAAAGCTTTATTTGTTTCTTTTATTTTGCGTATGTATAATACTTAATTTTACAATTTGTTGTTATGCCTGCTTTTGTAATTTTGAAAATAATTTTTCATTTAAAAGAATTTATTGAAAAGTGTTGTATGTTAACTAAAAGAATTCATTGAAAAGTGTTGTATGTTAACTTGTTCAACATTTCTGTTGTTCTAAGTTCAAGTAAAATCCAAACTAACTAAACAAATGTCATTTTAAGGGGAGGAGGACCACCTGAAGCTATTTTTTAATTTTTGTAACCAAATGCATTCATATTTGGTATACATATATATGGAGTTAATCTAATGTAAAAAATGTAAAAAAATCTTTAAAAAATTTTTGGTTGCCATAGAAACGCCGCTGGTTTCTATAGAAACCAGAACAAAAGCACAAACACTAAACATTGTCAGAGGCGAAAGTAGAGCTCCACAAAGGAGACTTATGATGCTATGCAGGGAAAGTCGAACGAATCCTGTGAGGCCGACCACTCTACTTAAACCAATGAAAAAGAAACACTTCCTTATTCAGAAGGCAGCATTTAACTTGGGAACATGGAATGTCCGCATTTTACTAGAACAAGGTAGATGTGCACAAATTGCAAAGGAAATGGCCAACTACAAACTACAAATCCTGGGAATGAGTGAAGTTCGATGGAACACATTCGGTGAAACAAGACTGCCATGAGGAGAAACCCTGCTCTTCTCTGGAAAGGAAAAAGAAGATTGACTTACATGAAAATGGTGTAGCACTACTACTAAACAACGAAGCTTTCAAAAGTCTTTTAGAATGGTAACCAGTTTCAGAACGAATAATTAGAGCCAAATTTGTGTCTAAGTTCAAAAATGTTCACATCATTATGTGCTATGCTCCCACCAACCTTGCAAGTGATACTGACAAAAATACATTTTATGACCAACTGCAAAGTATAGTTGACAAAATACCTACAAGAAATGTTTTGATCGTCATGGGAGACTTGAATGCCAAAGTGGGAAGTGACAGCAGAGAGAGAGAGAGAGAGAAAAGTATGGGCACCCATGGACTTGGCACCATAAATGAAAATGGAGAAATGTTTGCAGACTTCTGCACATTTAATGAATTAGTGATAGGAGGCATCATTTTCCCCCACAAAAAATGCCACAAAGTGACATGGGTTTCACCAGAAAATAAAACAGAGAATCAAATCGACCACGTTACCATACGGCGGAACTGGAGAAGCACATTATTAGATGTACGAAACAGAAGAGGAGCAGATATTGGCTCAGACCACCACCTAGTTGTTGCCAAACTAAAAATGAAGCTGGCCAGCAATAAAACAGAAAGAAACAAAAGGAAAAGATTTGACCTAGACAAGCTCCACAACACCCAGAATAAAAAGGAATTCCAACTATCCCTTCAAAATAGATTTGCTGTGCTACAACTAGACGAGGCCGAACAAAGCATTGATAAATTTTGGCAAATTTCAAAGAAATTATTACTGAAACAAGCAATGAAGTACTACGCCTTAACCCTAAGAAGAAATAACAGTGGATTAGTGATGAGGAAATGCGCTAAACAGGCAGTTAACCTAGCAAAAACAAGAAACCACAAGCAACAATCAAAACAAGACTACCAAGCAGTTTCACAGAAAGTCATCAAACGATCATTTTACAATAATCTGGCAGAACAGGCAGAAGAAGCAGCAGGTAAAGGAGATATAAAACAACTATACAAAATCGCCAAACTTCTCAGTACCAAAAAGGCTAATTGCAATGTTCCAGTCCGAGACATATACGGAAAACTACTTTCTTCAATAAATGAACAACTTGAAAGATGGAAAGAATATTTTCAAGAAGTGCTCAATAGACCTAAACCACGAAATCCACCAGATCTTAATGCAGGACCAACACTAGACATAAACATGGAAGAAATAACAAAAGAAGTAATAAGGAATGCACTCAAACAAATGAAGACAGGTCAGGCTGCTGGAATTGACAACATACCACCCAAACAAATGAAGACAGGTCAAGCTGCTGGAATTGACAAAATGCCACTCAAACAAATGAAGACAGGTCAAGCTGCTCGAATTGACAACATACCACCCGAAGTCCTAAAAGAAGGATGAAGTGAAATAGTTGACCAAATGCACAAACTATTCAACAAAATTTAGTTAACAGAAACACCTCCGGGTCAGTGGAAAAAGGGCTTGCTAATAAAAATACCAAAGAGTGGAGATCTATCACAATGTGAGAAATGGCGAGGCATCACTTTGCTGTCAGTACCAAGCAAGATTTTCAGCAGAATCCTGCTAAACAGAATAAATGGAGCATGTGATGAACACCTAAGGGAAGAACAGGCCGGATTCAGAAAAGTGAGATCTTGTGCTGACCAAATAGCTACACTCAGAATAATTGTAGAACAATGTGTCGAATGGCAATCTTCTCTCTATGTAACTTTTGTCGACTTTAAAAAAGCTTTTGATAGTGTCGACAGAGAATCTATCTGGACTGTAATGAGACATTATGGGATCCCCAATAAAATAATAACCATAATCAAGAACCTTTATGATGGTTTCACTTGCCAAGTAACCCACTGTGGCAAGCTGTCAGAGGAATTTCCAGTCACAACAGGAGTCAAACAGGGATGTCTTCTTTTACCACTCCTGTTCCTTCTAGTATTGGATTGGGTCACAAAAGAAGCCTACTCTAACGCAGGGAAAGAAATCCAATGGACTCTCAAACAAAAGCTGGAAGATCTGGAATTCGCTGATGACATAGCCCTATTATCACACAGACTACAGGATATGCAAGAAAAATTCACAGCTTTAAGCGAAGTAGGAAAAAGAGTAGGCCTCAAAATAAACCACCAAAAAACAAAAGTACTTAAAGTAAACAACAAACAAATTGGAGACATTGTATTGGATTCTCAGACAATAGACCAAGTAGAAAATTGTATATACCTTGGGAGTGTAGTCTGTATATCAGGTGGAACAGATGAAGACATTAAACGCCGTATAAATCTAGCGCGTCAGACATTTACACAGCTAAAACCAACCTGGAAATCTCCTTACATCTCAAACAAAACTAAACTAAGAGTCTTTAACTCTAATGTCAAGGCTGCCCTACTGTATGGTTCTGAAACATAGGGAACAACTCAAGCCACAACAACAACAAAAAATACAGACCTTCATCAACAGATGCCTGAGAAATATCCTAAAAATACACTTGTATGACAAAGTAGTAAACACCAAACTGTGGGAGATGATTGGACAGAAAAATATAGAAGTGCAGATCATAGAGAGGAAGTGGAGATGGATTGGTCACACCCTTAGAAAAGATACCAGCAACAGAGCTAGGCAGGCCTTAGAGTGGAAACCCCAGGGAACAAGACGCAGAGGAAGACCAAAAAGAACATGGCGACGCAGTGTACTTGAAGAAGCAGAGAAGACCGGGAAGAGCTGGGACACCATCAAAAAGCTAGCAAGAGACCGTGGAGAGTGGCGTGTTTTTGTCGAGGTCATATGTTCTATGAGGAACTAGCAAGAGACCGTGGAGAGTGGCGTGTTTTTGTCGAGGTCCTATGTTCTATGTTGAACTAGCAAGAGACCGTGGAGAGTGGCGTGTTTTTGTCGAGGTCCTATGTTCTATGAGGAACTAGCAAGAGACCGTGGAGAGTGGCGTGTTTTTGTCGAGGCCCTATGTTTTATGAGGAACTAGCAAGAGACCGTGGAGAGTGGCGTGTTTTTGTTGAGGTCCTATGTTCTATGTGGAACTAGCAAGACCGTGGAGAGTGGCGTGTTTTTGTCGAGGTCCTATGTTCTATGTGGAACTAGCAAGAGACCGTGGAGAGTGGCGTGTTTTTGTCGAGGCCCTATGTTCCATGAGGAACTCAAAGGAGTGATGATGATGATGATGGAAACGCAGCCATATTGGATTTTTTAAGGTAGCTTTAAGCCAATTCTACTCCTAAAGTATTTGTTTAAAATAAATGAAATAACTTTAATTCAATACTTCGACAATGTATCTAGAAAGCTATAGACTTAGAAATTGAATAAATCTTTTTACTTTTTAAATATTTTTATTCGAACTTATGATATGTTTTTTTCTATAAAACATCAGAATTTTGGAGACAAAATGTTGAAAATAAAAAAAAATGAATACAAATATTGAAAAACTGGCTCTATTGAATGAAACTTCATTATGTTGTTAACATATATTCCAAATTTCATAAGAATCCATCAATAAATAAAAAAGTAGATACACAAATTGAAGAAGGTGACCGAGGCGAAAATGTGATTATCGAGAAAAACACCTAAAAAGAAACAAGTCTTTTAAAATGATTTAAACAGTATTATCCATAGGTAGGGCCAATTTTTTCTATTAATTTTATTTCCCTGCAAGCTTAAGCTGCTCTCTTTAAGTGACATCTGTGTTAAATAGCTTTATTTCTCTTTTATACTGAGTTTGACAGTTTTTTGTTAGGTCCCATTTTTTGCAAGTTGATGACTTTGACTAGTAATGGAAACATGCAATCATTTTTTAGGTCATACAAAAATCCAGAGCCAAATTTGCCACAGATCCAATGACTGAAAAGTTTATTCTTTTAAATTAGATACATTTTGTTTTGCTTTAGTTACTTGTGGGTGAATCGTCTCATTTGCATTCTGGGTGGCTCCCGAGAGGCGCCACTGTCAAGGTTTTGATAAGACAACTGCCGATACAAATGTTCCTAGAGATGAGCAAGTGAATTGTATTACAAGAAATGTTTTAACACATTAAATACTTTTACAGGAACTTTGTCCTATCCGACAAAGTAGATCTTATGAAATAGTGTAAGCCCTTGTTTTGTTGTCTTTTGTATTGTGTAAAAAAAAAATAACAAGAGAATTTAAAAAAAAAAATTAGATGAAATCTAAACAAACAAATAACATTAAATATTAATCAAGCAAATGAAACATATTATGTTACATTGGTATCGTGCTTTTGCTTGTACAATGAAAGGCGAAACTTCATTGGGAAGTAGCTATATAACAAAGATCTAGAATATTCTAGAAGATAAAAAGATGTCTACATTGATAATGGAATAATACTGATTCTACTCTCTGACCAATTCTTAGTATTTATTTGGTTCATAGTTCTTAAAGAAAGTTTAACACCATAATATTTATACAAAGACCTCTAGCCTGGCTTTATTTAAAATTGTTATGAATATTGAAATTTGACAGGAAAACAAAGCCCCACAGATTCAAAACGAGATAATAGACCTGTTGGGCGATGCAGTTGTCATAGAAATACCGTTACCGCGCCATTTTTCTCTTCATTTGTGAGAACACACAAGACATATCAAAAGTTGATCAAATTAGCATTATTTTTTGTGTGTGATCCCCGATGGCAATTAGAGAGTCATTTCTATGTTTTCATATTTGTGAGAACCAGACATCTGCAGAATTGGTTGAAATAATGCTCCAAGTAATGAATAATCCCCATTTATCCCCATTTATTTTTAAATAACTGCGAGGCTAAAACTATACTTGTGTTTCCAATATGAGTGAATAGTACAATGGCCATCGAGTATTTCCCACTTTGCTAACCACAAACTTGGTCTTAAATGATTCCGTCAGCTGCGTTAAAGACGTGACAGATTTCTAGGATTTGGTTCAAAATATGCAAGTGTTTTTTGCTCACAGTAAATGGGCGCGTCTTGAAAGCAATAGGGAGAGTATAGTTGATAGGACACTCAAAAACTGTGGCCCACAAGGCGGTCATCAAAGAATGACTCTCTAAAAGCAATGAGATTCAGATAGTTTGATGTCCTAAAGCTGTTAAGACAAATTAATTTGTGTCACTCAAATGAAAAATAACAAACTCCTGTAAGCTACAGTACTTATAGGTCAATTAGAAACATTCGATAATATAATTGTGATTATCGTTTTATACACGCAGAGTTGTGTCAACATGTTTGTAAGTGAGCAGCAGGATCTAGATAAAGCAGAAAGTCAACTGAAGAGGATAGGATCTAGATTGAAGTCAATCATTGGAGAAACGACTTGTAGAGAGTAAGAAATGAGGCTGCTGAAGTAGCTCCATCTTGGAGTGTTGGTGAAGTTTGTTTTTTTCTTTACACCATTGCAGAAAGTTATAAGGACATTATAAGCCTACCACTACTTACTAGGAAGAAATAATTCAATTTCAAGTTCTAAGAGAAGACTTTCAACATCAATGTTTTTTACCGAACTATCATTGTCATTGTTTTAAAATTACTTAACAGATTTCATAGACAGAAAAATTATCATCATGTTTGAGTCGTTAACGCCCAGTTTCATTTCAAGTGCAATCGACAAATAATGACAAATAACAAGTAATATAGGATGCCCCCATTCTCCTAGTTACATACGTCTCAGACTTCTTCGTGGTATTACCATAGGATATTGTTCAGGGATTCAATACTTTAAATAAGCCTTTCATAACAACATATCAAGTCTGTCTGAGATTTGCTTTTTTTAAAATCATAGACAGCTATATTTTAACAACTTTTCCAAACATTTTCACAGTATGCATCTTATTTTTCACTTTGTCTGTATCAATGTGTTCAGTTTAGCGGTCATTTTCGAAATTTCGATTGATCAAAAAGAATTTCTATGACACAGCGCAGGTTGTCTTCGCTTTGTGTTCTTTCCAATGAGCGAGAAATAGCCAAAAGTTTAGAAATAGATGCACTGGTTACTAACTTCACTATATGAAGACCAGAAAAATGTTCGTTCTATTTACTGTTAAACGATGGAAGTAGAATTAGATTAGAGTTTGTATCAATATTTCAAAGTTTTCAACTAGAAGTGTTTTAGTAATGTAAGTTTGTAGAATGTAGAACTCATAAAACATTTCTATATTCTTTGAAACATCTTCAAGTCGTTTGATTCTGTTTAAGAAAGTGTACAAACATTAACTTTGAAGACACTATTACTTTTTGTTTGTAAATGTTTGTTTGTAAAATGTTTTACATAATTCGGATGTTCCTTCAGAGTTGAAGATAGTTTACTTCCTAGTCCAAACCTCCCGCAGGACGACGGGGGATGGGAGCGGGCAGGGGTTGAACCCTCGACCGTCGATAAATCCGAACGACAGTCCAGCGCGCAAACCGCATGACCAGGCAGCCATCCTGTGGAGTCCTAACAGAATCAAACCTAATGACATTGTTACTAACTGCTTGTAAAAAAAGGTACACAACTTGTATTGGAATGTCTTTTGATAAATGTACCGATTTCAAATTACTCAATTGTTTTATCTCACTTTACATTCATCTAATTGGTATGGGGGGCCCGCCAATATATTCTTGAACCCGGGCCCACGGTACCTTGCAAAGCAACTGATATATATATATATATATGTGTGTGTGTGTGTGTGTGTGTGTGTGTGTGTGTGTGCGTGTGTGTATTTGACCATTTGTTCTGGACATTTCTCTAGTTTCTTTTCTTTCCATCAATAATCTGTTAATGTTGTTCCATTGCCTATCTCCACTGTACCCAGTCTCCTATAGTTCATTCTCTATTTCACGCTTTCAATCTTCAACGAAATGTTGTAAACATTTCATCTTCATCAGATAGATTCCCTTTTCTGTCTTTATTCAACGCCTGCCTCTCTATCTCACCCATCTCTCTCTCACTCCCTCCCCCCTCCCCCTCTCACTCCTTCCATCCCTCTTCCTATCTCTCTCACTCCCTCTCTCCCTCCTTCCCTCTCGCTCGTTCTTGTTTCGCCTTTCTCCCCCCCCCCTCTCCCTCTCTCTTAACCCCCCCATGTCTTCTCTCTCGTTCGTGTTCCTCCCATCTCTCTCTCAATCTCTCTCTTTCCCCCCTTCTCTCTCTCTCTCTTTCCCCCCCCCTTCTCTCTCTATCTCTCTCTTTTCCCCCCTTCTCTCTCTATCTCTCTCTTTTCCCCCCTTCTCTCTCTCTCTCTCTCTTTTCCCCCCTTCTCTCTCTCTCTCTTTTCCCCCCTTCTCTCTCTCTCTCTCTTTTCCCCTCTTCTCTCTCTCTCTCTCTCTCTTTCCCCCCCTTCTCTCTCTATCTCTCTCTCTTTCCCCCCCTTCTCTCTCTATCTCTCTCTCTTTTCCCCCCTTCTCTCTCTCTTCCCCCCTTCTCTCTCTCTCTCTCTCTTCCCCTCTTCTCTCTCTCTCTCTCTCTCCCCCCTTCTCTCTCTCTCTCTTTCTTTTCCCCCGTTCTCTCTCTCTCTCTCTTCCCCCCTTCTCTCTCTCTCTCTCTTTCCCTCCCCTTTCCCACTCTCTCTCTTTCCATCCTCTTCCTCACTCTCTCTCTCTTCCATTTCTCTCTCCCCCTCTCTCCATTTTTCTCTTCTCTCTCTATCCCTCCCCATTCTCACTTCATGCCTCTCTCGATTTCTTTCAAATCACTTTGTAATCCACTCTTTGACCGTGACACTCCTCCCTCCCCCACTTCTCATTAGCACGGCCTGCTCATACAAATGTCTAATGCGGGAAGCAGGTGTCTGGAATGTCGTTTTTGGTTCCAGCGTCAATGACATCCTATCTGATTTACCTTATATTGGCAGCCCAATCAGTTTTGTTTCAACGATGGGAGACGCAAAATCCATAATAAAATCCAATTGTTTTTATGGATGCTAATTATTCATGAAATAATATTCGAAAAATGTCAGCAGCTTGTAATAAATTCAGACTCTACCTATCCGCTTTTTGATGTCTGCCTGGTTCCGTGGTTTGCGCTCTGGATCTTAACGACAGTCCTGCGCTCGCATCCTGCTCAGCGCCATCCCTGCTAGCCTGAAGGAAACTTGGGCTACAACAACATAATACTCTCCGAGACTTAAATAGCGCAATTATAACTTTTCTTTTCTATCTAAGATATCACTCAGAGATCTAGAGTGGAGAGATTTATTGGGGTGGGGGGAGGGGGAATGTCACATGTACACGTTTTTAAAACACTGCCTCTAGATCAACTAGACTGCGATAGACGTGCCAATCAAAAGAACCAACTGCTCTATAAAAGATCACACTTTTGGTTTTTCCTTCACCACTTCAAGACATTCTCCTCAAATGTATAGAATATATGACGACACAATTAAATGGTTTTGACACACGATTTGCTTATAAAGTTCTGTAATGTTTCTCGGCGTTCTCTGTTCAAATCCCTTAAAATATATCTATAAAAATTTGTGAAACAATCTAGACGTCATGGAGTTAACACTTCGCCAAGATCCAGGCTTAGCTCTGAAGCCTTTCTTAATTAAAAAAAAATGACACCCTAAACTCACTTTCTAAAGACTAGAGCTTAAAGAAGAAACACCATGAGCCAATACAATGAAGCTAGGATAAATGTCTATAAATCTATACAAATGCTCCTTCTTCGCTAGAGCTATATTAGAGCATAGAATGGGCTGCCTGACTTGGCAAAATTTAAGCAATTGAATAACATGCTTGACCTAGGGACACGCGTAGGACGTAATCATCTTCTTTTTTAAAGTAAAGTCAGTAATAAGATAATATAAGATAAGATAAGAAGATAAGATAAGAAGATAAAATAAGAAGATAAGATAAGAAGATAAAATAAGAAGATAAGATAAGAAGATAAGATAAGAAGATAAGATAAGAAGATAAGATAAGAAGATAAGATAAGAAGATAAGATAAGAAGATAAGATAAGAAGATAAGATAAGAAGATAAGATAAGATAAGATGAAGGGAAACAAGTGAAACATTAGATACTTTTAAGACAATACCTCCTGTACACAACTTAGAGCGATTATTGTTCTCTACGACTAATGAATGTTAGATAATTAAAAAAATGGAAATTCTTACGCACCTCATTACCCCCCCACACACACACACACACACCCAACCGCCCCACCCCCGAGAAAAATCCTGGCTAATCGAATCTACTAGAATTTATAAAATTTCAATAATAAGCCTTTAGGTCTAGAGTCTAGATTTAGAAGACGAAGCATAAAATATTCCTAAAAATGAATTTATTATTTACTTATGGGAAATACCCGAAGACCTATAGTCCTATCACGATAAATCATATTTCGTTCTCTAGTGAAATTACAATTTATTTCATTGGATACTTTGACAAATGAAAATGATCAAACCAGTCCCAATGAGGTCAAAGAGATACTCATTATTTTCCCAACGATTTACAGCCACTGTCAATTTTCTAGCAAAATCGTTATAGCCGTTTTCGAGATCCGTGTCCTGCAGGTTTTGCTCACCTAGGTTTCAGGTTCCATGAAGGAATGAGTGAAGAAAGGGTCAAAACAAGATATTTTTTTAGGTCTTTTTTTTGTTTGTTTAAATCGAGAGAATATTACGCCAAAAGGTTTCCTCAGACGGACGCATTCTCAAAACTACTTTTTTTTTCAAGATGTTTATTACTCGAACTAAAAGATATAACTAAATTCAAATTTCATAATTTTCGTCCGCAGAACTGGCCACAACTTAGCGCAATGTGGCGTAACTTTTTAGTTCAAATATAATTTCCTCATTTTTCATGTCCTTAATTCATTACTTGAACTGCACGATGGTCTGGGACCAGTTCGTCAAAGGACTTCTAAAAGAAAGTCGCAGTCCTGTTTTACTGCTAAATAGTTGCATCGCCTCTCTACACTTTTCATTTAGTTCCATATCAAAGCCAGGTTTAACATAAATAATTGAACAGCTGCTTTCATTAAATGACAAGCCTAAATGGTGTGATTGGAGGCACTGTGGCTAAGCGGTAAAGCGCTTGGTTTCCGAACCGGGGGTCCCCGGGTTCGAATCCTGGTGAAGACTGGGATTTTTAATTTCGGTATCTTTGGGCGCCTCCGAGTCCACCCAGCTCTAATGGGTACCTGACATTAGTTGGGTAAAAAGTAAAGACGTTTGGTCGTTGTGCTGGCCACATGACACCCTGCACGTTAACCTCTGAGTCCACCCAGCTCTAATGTGCACCTGACATTAGTTGGAGAAAAGTAAAGACTGTTGGTCGTTGTGCTGGCTACATGACACCCTCGTTAACCTCTGAGTCCAGCCAGCTCTAATGGGTACATGACATTAGTTGGGGAAAGGTAAAGACGGTTGGTCGTTGTGCTGGCTACATGACACCCTCGTTAACCTCTGAGTCCACCCAGCTCTAATGTGTACCTGACATTAGTTGAGGTAAAGTAAAGACGGTTGGTCGTTGTGCTGGCTACATGACACCCTCGCTCGTTAACCTCTGAGTCCACCCAGCTCTAATGGGTACCTGACATTAGTTGGAGAAAAGTAAAGACGGTTGGTCGTTGTGCTGGTCACATGACACCCTCGCTCGATAACCGTAGGCCAAAGACACAGATGACCTATAAACCATAAGAGCTGAAAGGGGAACTACTGGTGTGATTAGTTTTACAATCTTGGAGTGTCAAGACTTAAAAAGGTATTTCTCTATTCAGTTTCCAGGAGCAGAACATTTCTTGATGACTAAAATGACGGTTTCATCTCATATCCTTGCATTTGTTTGCATTTTTTTCTTTCTTATGTATTCTTTATTTATTTAGTTACTTTTGACTTGCTTAGAACCCACTCAATTGTAATAAGTTTCATTAAACGTTTAACAAAGTGCATTTCATTACAACTGTTGAAACGATGCATTGCAGCTGAAAACTAGATTAAGATTATTGATCATTTCCATCAGATACGATACATTAGTTTTGAACATTATTTTCAAAATGTATATTCAAGCATCAAAATTGATTGGTCAATACTCATATATATATATTTTTTCAAGTTTTATTTTTCGAAGTTAAGCCAATGTCAGACAAAAGGCGTTGTTTCCATCCAGTTGCCACTTGTTAGTTGATTTACATTTGACAGGCACGTATTTTTTTTTCCTATTTCTATATACGAATCCATGAGTTAAAGTTTTGATGTTTTTTTAGTCCTCTCTTTCTTCGGTTAAAGTACTACTAAGTATTCGACAGATGCTACATGATCTGAAAGATGGTTCAGCCTACTATTTGTGTCCCCTGGAGACCTTGTCGGTCTCTGTCGGGAAGAAGTGCCTCGAAGGTAACGTAGAATACAAAGTGCGCTCTAAAGTATGATTAATGAGTAGCTCTAGACTCAGCGGCGGACCCACCTCCATCGTTTTTTTGTCTCGGGTTTGAAATTTAAGCGTACCGACAGAAAGATGGCCTTGAAGGTTTCCGCCCACGAGGTGTACCACCCCGCCTTTTGTCTTCTTGGCGTCAACACCGCGGAGGGGCTTCCACTGCCGCAGGATGCCCCGGCTTGCGAGGTGTGTGGCTTCAAAGCCCCCCACTGCGGCTCCAGGACAAGGCCACACCGACACAGTGTCGCTCCTGGAAGCCGTCACTTGGGCTCCATTGTAGCGAGATCCGGTGACAAGGGCGAATTAGAGAGGGGGCGCTCTCTCCCTTTCTTTCCGATGGCCCTGGTCATTGCGCACAACCAAAATAATCCATTTGTCTGTGTTCTTGTCTGTGCCGGTACTTGTAGTCGGCTTTCATTTCATCTGGGCTTTGTTATTCTCGCCACTTCACTCAATTTGTCTGTCTTTCCTTTTATCTTTAACCCTTTCTGCTCTGTCACTCCTTGTGCCACTAGGCTATTCAGAGCATTACTTTTTTTTCATTCAGTCTTTAAACTGACTCTTGTCTATTTTTTTTCCCCATAGGAATGTGCAACTATATTGAGTTCTTTTATTTTAAGAAATGGCTTCTTAAAATTCATAGCATTTTTATTATTGGTGTTCTTTTTTACATAGAAACAAATATTCCAATGGGGGTAATGGTTTCCCTTTAAGACGTTGCGATCAATAGGAGCAGATAATGTAACTTTCATCTATTATTATGGCCGAAGGTTAATTAACTATGGTGTCATGAGGCCAGCACAAAGACCGCCGCCTTTACTTTGGCCAATGGGAGACTTTTTTTTTTTAAACTTAAAAGACAGTGCATTTCTCCGACAGGGTTAAAACTACATTATTTAAGATTGCAATGACACACAAAGCGAAGAAGCCCGACTACTAGAAGCAACCAATAAAACTCTATGTACTTAGATCGGATGCTAGGAGCGGATGCCAGAGTCACCAGAGATACAGCAGTAGAAAGAACAACTCTGAAATAATGTAGGGATTTAATGGCGCTTGACACCCGCAGGAACAAAGTTTTGACTATTTGCAGATGATGGCATAATACATAGAACAATAAAAACAACACAAGATACTGTAATTTTACAAAGAAATTAAAAGAATTATAGAAATGGGAATTCAATTAGAGCTTTGGCTTTCCAACCAGGAAAAAAGGGAAATGATTATTAAGAGAAATGAAAATAATCAAAATACTACTACTAAATACTTATTTCTTATTCATGGTAAACCAGTTGCACAGACTAAAAACTCAAAACATTTAGATGTTTTAATAAGAGAAAAGGTATGAAGAAATATCTATACCCGTGAAATTATTTTAAACACTCAAAGCATTAATGTTGGTTAAAAGAATTTTTTTTACAAATCAAACAAGATCATAAAACTCAAATGCTGATTTAGCTTGGTCAGACCGATCTCGCAGTAAACATAGCCAGATTGGAATCCCTCAGGTCAAGAAAACAAAGAAAATAGAACAGGTGCAAAATAGTGCATTGAGATTTATAACAAATGAATATTAATATTTGGCTAGAGTAACACCATTAGTAAAATTATTAAATTTGGAGACACTTCAGGACCGAAGACTAACAAGGAAAATATAAATAAATCCTTGAAAATAATGAAGCTTATTTATGGGGAAGACCTCAACATGTATAGCGATGTATCTCAATGCTGTAAGATTTATTTCACCTTTTCTGTATCGAATAAAATTAATTAATTAATTCACATTAATTATTTAAATATCTGGTCAATTCTTTGCTTTCGTTTATGTGTTGTTTTAAAAAAATGAATTGCGCAAAGTTTCAACTGATCCGAAAATGGTAAGTGGGAGAAATAACGTGTACCAGACAGACAGACAGACAGAGTTGAAACAAGTTTTTTTTTTAATTAGATGGGACGTTAATGTTTTACAAATAGGTTTAAAGAAATTCATTAAACGTCTTAAGAAATATTAAGAAACACAATAGTGGGGGGTATGTGTGTGGTCACAAATGTGGAGGCTAAGTGTATGATGGAGAGGGACTTAGTGGGGGGTATGTGTGTGGGCACAAATGTGGAGGCTAAGCGTATGATGGATAGGGACTTAGTGGGGGGTATGTGTGTGGTCACAAATGTGGAGGCTAAGTGTATGATGGATAGGGACTTAGTGGGGGGTATATGTGTGGTCACAAATGTGGAGGCTAAGTGTATGATGGATAGGGACTTAGTGGGGGGTATGTGTGTGGTCACAAATGTGGAGGCTAAGTGTATGATGGATAGGGACTTAGTGGGGGGTATATGTGTGGTCACAAATGTGGAGGCTAAGTGTATGATGGATAGGGACTTAGTGGGGGGTATGTGTGTGGTCACAAATGTGGAGGCTAAGTGTATGATGGATAGGGACTTAGTGGGGGGTATGTGTGTGGTCACAAATGTGGAGGCTAAGTGAATGATGGATAGGGACTTAGTGGGGGGGGGGTATGTGTGTGGTCACAAATGTGGAGGCTAGGTGTATGATGGATAGGGACTTAGTGGGGGGTATGTGTGTGGTCACAAATGTGGAGGCTAAGTGTATGATGGATAGGGACTTAGTGGGGGGTATGTGTGTGGTCACAAATGTGGAGGCTAAGTGTATGATGGATAGGGACTTAGTGGGGGGTATGTGTGTTGTCACAAATGTGGAGGCTAAGTGTATGATGGATAGGGACTTAGTGGGGGGTATGTGTGTGGTCACAAATGTGGAGGCTAAGTGTATGATGGATAGGGACTTAGTGGGGGGTATGTGTGTGGTCACAAATGTGGAGGCTAAGTGTATGATGGATAGGGACTTAGTGGGGGGTATGTGTGTTGTCACACATGTGGAGGCTAAGTGTATGATGGATAGGGACTTAGTGGGGGTATGTGTGTGGTCACAAATGTGGAGGCTAAGTGTATGATGGATAGGGACTTAGTGGGGGGTATGTGTGTGGTCACAAATGTGGAGGCTAAGTGTATGATGGATAGGGACTTAGTGGGGGGTATGTGTGTGGTCACAAATGTGGAGGCTAAGTGTATGATGGATAGGGACTTAGTGGGGGGTATGTGTGTGGTCACAAATGTGGAGGCTAAGTGTATGATGGATAGGGACTTAGTGGGGGGTATGTGTGTGGTCACAAATGTGGAGGCTAAGTGTATGATGGATAGGGACTATTTAGGTGAACAGAATGGGGAACGGAGACGGCTGGTAATTAGTTAATAACATTTATTGATTGAGTACAAGAAAAGTGAAGTTAATTCTACACCAAAGTCCATCAGTCAGAAACATCCGACAGTTTTCTCTCAAAATATTTCAATACAGACAAAAAAATGTTTTAAAAGTCCAAAATCAAAAATGGAGGAGATTGGTAGCTCAAGATACACGGAGAAGATTGGTAGCCCAAGATACACGGAGAAGATTGGTAGCCCAAGATACACAGAGAAGATTGGTAGCTCAAGATACAAGGAGAAGATTGGTAGCCCAAGATACATGAAGAAGATTGGTAGCCCAAGATACACAGAGAAGATTGGTAGCCCAAGATACATGGAGCAGATTGGTAGCCCAAGATACATGGAGAAGATTGGTAGCTCAAGATACATGGAGGAGATTGGTAGACCAAGATACACGGAGAAGATTGGTAGACCAAGATACACGGAGAAGATTGGTAGCCCAAGATACACAAAGAAGATTGGTAGCCCAAGATACACAGGGAAGATTGGTAGCCCGAGATACACAGAGAAGATTGTAGCCCAAGATACACGGAGAAGATTGGTAGCGCAATTAACATGGAGGAGATTGGTAGCCCAAGATACACGAGAAGATTGGTAGCCCTAGATACACAGAGAAGATTGGTAGCACAAGATACACAGAGAAGATTGTTAGCCCAAGATACACGGAGAAGATTGGTAGCCCAAGATACACGGAGGAGTTTGGTAGCCCAAGATACATGGAGAAGATTGTTAGCCCAAGATACACGGAGAAGAATGGTAGCCCAAGATACACGGAGGAGTTTGGTAGCCCAAGATACATGGAGAAGGACGGTAGAAGGCTCATGGACCGATGAACCGTCTAGATTTAGTCTAGAACAGAATGGAATGGCAACTGTTGTGGCTCCACTGGGAGTCTAACGAATGAAGTCAATGTAATCACGTCCTACTTTTATTATCAAATAATTAACTGAAATAAACGTTTATATTTTTTTTTTAGAATTTTTAAACAATTCTAAAAATAATAATATATGAGAAACATCACCACACATAAATGTCAAAACATCACCACACATAAATGTCAAAACATCACCACACATAAATGTCAAAACATCACCACACATAAATGACAAAACATCACCACACATAAATGACAAAACATCACCACACATAAATGTCAAAATATCACCACACATAAATGTCAAAACATCACCACACATAAATGTCAAAACATCACCACACATAAATGTCAAAACATCACCACACATAAATGACAAAACATCACCACACATAAATGACAAAACATCACCACACATAAATGACAAAACATCACCACACATAAATGACAAAACATCACCACACATAAATGACAAAACATCACCACACATAAATGACAAAACATCACCACACATAAATGACAAAACATCACCACACATAAATGACAAAACATCACCACACATAAATGACAAAACATCACCACACATAAATGACAAAACATCACCACACATAAATGACAAAACATCACCACACATAAATGACAAAACATCACCACACATAAATGACAAAACATCACCACACATAAATGACAAAACAAACAAACAAAATGTTTCAGTTCCTAGCATTTGGAACTTTTCTTTTCATAGGATCAAAAATAAAACAAGTCAACTTTTCAAAATACATGTTTCAAAAACAAAAGTGTACATTGAGTGACATTGCATCACGTAGTGCAGGTTGAACAGCTCTAGTTTACAAAGAATACATTTGTGCGCACGGACACATGTTTACTAGTTGTTAAGTGTTGGGCACAATATTAAATGCGTATCGATTGCGCTACGGTTCAAATCACTTTTTTTTTGGACCAGATGGGGGTATGAGAGTGGAAAGAGGGGTGTATCTGGGAGCGAAGGTCTATATCTAAAGACCCATCAATGGTTATATAAAGTCTCGTAGATTTATACATTCACTGAAACAGGTGTTGTTTTTTTTTCGCAGGAGGGGGAAGTTTGGAATGGGCGAGGTAAAAAATTCAACTTTTTTTAAAGAAACATTCATTAAAGTATTCTCGGGATATTGTGTTTCGCTTTATAGAATATGAAAAGACGGTTTTGTATTTTAAAAAAAAGTATTTATGTTTTTTCTTGTTTGAATAATAATAATTACGGACTTTGGGCTTCTTGTTTTTATTGGGCGTTACTGCATCCCACGCCTTGCGCCCTCGGTTCACCCAGGTCGAGGCGTTTAATGAGATTCACATTTCTTTACCAAATTTTTATATAGACACATTTAACCATGATTTAACCATGATTTAACCATGATTTAACCATGATTTAACCATGATTTAACCATGATTTAACCATGATTTAACCATGATTTAACATTGTAATCTCTATGAGTTTTGTTAGAACGATGAACGAAATTATTTGTATGACTATCAGTTGCACAAAATCAGGGCAATAAAATAAAAATGGGGGAATGCTATCTGGATTGGTATTAGCTAATTTAAAAAATACCTGACATTTGATCAATAAATTCATGTAGTCCGACAACAATTTCCAAAGTCTACAATTAAATGCTGCTACACACTATACAAGTTTATGTTAGTTTGCGTAGTCATGTGAAACTCTGTACTTATCCTAAATTATCGAAATAGAAGACATTGTTATAGTCATAATATTCGGTGAAAGTAAATTTCATATTTCTATACATGAGTCGAGTTTTCATTTCTGTCAATGCTTTTATATCTCACTTTTCCAGCTTTCTAAGTCATATTTAACTACAAATATCTAAGGCAGGGATCCTCAAACTAATTTCCGAAAGCTTCAACCAGTCTGCGACGCCGTCACAAAGTGTAGAAAAAAATAAATGTTGGGGAAATGTATCTCTTCCCTTTCATGAAGTGGCTTTCATTCTACGGCAGTCACGTGTTTGTTCTCTTCTAATAATGTTTTGGTTTACGGACGACACGCGTTAGCAGTTTTCTTTTGAGTTTAGTGATGGTGGTCGTCAGCTTGTCATCTATCTATCTATCTATCTATCTATCTATCTATCTATCTATCTATCTATCTATCTATCTATCTATCTATCTATCTATCTATCTATCTATCTATCTATCTATCTATCCATACATACATACATACATACATACATACATACATACATACATACATACATACATACATATATACATACATACATATATACATACATACATACATACATACATACATACATACATACATACATACATACATACATACATATATATATACATACATACATACATACATACATACATACATACATACATACATACATACATATATACATACATACATACATACATACATACATACATACATACATACATACATACATACATACATACATACATACATACATACATACATATGCTGACCAGAAGCGTGGCTAGAGCTCGTGACGTGCGGTGGGGTTAGTTTTAGTATCCCCCGCCCCCCCACACACACACACACACTATTCCTACTCACCGTCAAAACTTTTTTTTCTGACTTTCTTTCCCATTTATTGACACATTAGGGGAAGGGGAATGTCTGGTCGCAAGTCTCTGTGTGGCTACAAACAAAACTTGTTCAATGGACGGGATTGACCCCCCCCCCTCCCTCCAGCGGTTTATACCACCCAGACGCACATCACACGTTTTAGTCATATTACTGAATTAATTTATATTACATTCATTCATTAGTATTTTTATTGTTAATCAACATGCATATATAATATAAAGAAGAGCCTTTGTAGAAGATATTGGTCCTATTTATACCAAGTATAGAGATATATTTACTTTATCTGTCTGTCTGGTATAAAGTTTGAACAATTTATATTTCCTATTTTCCATGTTTCGGACCAAGCTAAAACTTTGTGTACAGTTATTCATTGTTCCTAACAAAACACAAATCAATCAAATAATGTACCAATTAGTTAACTACACAGTGGCAAAAATGTGTTTACAAAAAAGGGAAATAAATCTGACTGCAAATGTGAAGTTTTTTCCCTTAGATAAGCTTTGTATTTTTTTTTAAATTAGTATTTTGTAAGTGCATACACTAGGCATATGGAGCTTGTGTAACTAATTGGTGAAACCTAACGTTGAAGTAATCAAACATTATGTGGAGATGGTTTGAGTGAATCTTAATCAGAGTTTGTTAGGTACAACAATGTGAAGCTGATTATTATAAAATGGTGATTAATAATGTTTTAAAAAGTTCCCTAATTTCAACTTGTATTTCGTTTACAAGTCTGTGTTTATGTTGTAGTGATCTAGCTTGATACAACTATCTACACTCAACTATCAGACGGTTGAATGCTGGGAATGAAATTAAGAACTTTATATTGAATTTAATTGTGTACTCATGTAGGCGCTGTAAAAAAAAAGGGTCATTACGGTTTCTTGTGAGTTCCCTTTATAGACTGGACAAAAAATAGCTCTTTCTCCTTAGTCGCCACTCTGAGTATCCCCCATCACACGCCGCCATCTCCCCTTACCGTATCTCCCGCGCCACCGGCGGCGTGCCCCGCCCCCCCCCCCCCGTATTATGTCAACATTGAAGTCAGTGGCTTGAGCAGACGATGGTAAAGTCAATTGGTGGGATGAGCGCGCGATCTTTGTGTTCACCCAGTGGGAAATCGGAGGGTGAAAGTGAAGAGGGGGGGGGGATGGTCTCTAAGGAAAAAAAAAATTCTAGGAGGAAAAGGGGGGGGGGGGAGAAGTCAATAATTTTGATTGGATTACCACCAAAGAAAGTGTCACACTTTTTAAGTGCAACAAAACAGAAGAACAAAACCAAAACAAAAAAAAGCCCACCACTAGAATGATAGGCACGTATTAAAGCAAACTAACCTCCCTCTACAGTACTCCACTGCTTCTCCGCCCTGGAACTGTTTTCTTTGCCACCTTGTCTTGGATATAATTGAACCAAGGGAAACAATCAACATAAGAAATATAGACATTACTACGGCAAACTATCAGGAAGTTACCTGCCCGTCGATCACGCCAAAAAGCTACTTTTTTCCCCATCTCCCCCCTCGCCCTTTTTTTTTCGTTCGGAAACTTCGCCCGCCCGTAAACAATGTTGTGTTGTTTTTTTTTTCCCTCCGTTCTTCGCCGTCGTGTGTGGCCGGCAGGTGAAAAGGGCGAAAACTAGTTAATGATTTCTTTTCTCTACGTGGGTGGTCGCCCCTGCTAGAGATGAGAAGGAATATTGTACAGTTTGTTGGGGATAGCTGGGGGAAGTGACTAGACAGAAGAGAAAGGGAGAGAAGCAGGTTCCTTTTTTTTTTGTCAACCTAAGATTTACTTCTCTGCCAACTACTGCGGAAGTTGCGACATTATAACGGTATTAGTTTTGTGTCTTATCCTCAATCTATAGTTTCTTTTTATTTTTACTACCACTGGAAGCTCTATAAAAATGTCTAATTCATTATGACAAAAAGTTTTTAAAAGACTTTATTTTTCTAATAAATAGAAGACTGCACCGTACTAGCTGTGTAGTATGTATGTACTATGTATACCTGCGGGGCCTGACCATTTCTGGTATTTATATAGGATACATATTTATTTAATTATTATTTCTTTTTGCATCACAAGTTTCGGGAGTTCCTTCAGAATTGAAAACAATTAAATATTAGCTCCCCCTACCTTTCAAGGCTGGGCATGGCGCGGTCAGTTTTCAAACCCGGGACCTTTGAGTCGATAGTTCAGAGTCTAGTTTCCGTTGCTGTACTGCAGCTATTTTCAAACCACGTCCCGCGGGCCAGCTCGCGACGCAATGCTGACAGTAGTATGCCCACAATTCACATTGAAGCTGTGGACGTTGAGAATCAGTCCATTTTGTTTAGTTATGTGTGGCCACAGTGTATATTAAAATTATGGTTGAGCATCACTATATGTCAATCCTTTAAGCATTTCCATCTTGCCAAAAAAAAAAAAAGTGTGATGTCTGGCATGTCAGTCACAAAAAGTATGATGCCTGACATGTCAGTAGAAACAAAGTGTGATGTCTAAAATGTCAACTAAAATTATATTCTCTCAATCGCAGGCTTTACATTAAGATATGAAACATTTACACAATCAACTCGGGATCAGTTGCAGATTACCTTCATTGAAACACTAAATGCTGCAAGTCACAACATTCTCATAGAAGGATACAACTCAATACAGCGATAGAAATATGGAACAGTCAGGCTCTAAAGATAAAGTAACATTGTACTCTCACAATATTTTTAAGGGCTGGAAAAGGTTGAGATGGCATTAAAGTCTTTATTTGAACCCTCGAGTAAAGAAACAAAAGACGAACAGGGATACTAGAAGGGGCTCGGCCCTGTGTCCCTAGTGACTTCCTGTCTTCATTTGGACCCATACGCTCCATGTGAGCAGAATGCACGACCCTCGTACACACAGACACAAAGCGAGAGTGTTTGCTGTTAGAGTGTCTGACCACCCCCAAAGATTTAGTCCGGTATTAGAATGGGAGAACACGAAGACATGTTCATTACTTTGCAGTTACTGAATGTCCTCTTCTATAACATGTTGGTTCTACCTTGATGCCATTATAAATACCACATGGGCGGTAGGCACGTTTTCCGCCTAAGCATAGTTTGCCTTTGTGTGTGTGTGTGTGTGTGTGTGTGTGTGATACAGAGAGGGGATGTATGTGAATGTTAGTGTAAAATGTAATACATCTCGAAACCGGACAAAGTTATTGGAGGGCCTGTGACCACGTCTGCACACATGACTTACAAAATATTTAAAGGATTAAGCGCAAAATGGATTTTAATCAAAATATCAAACTAGACCCGAAATATTCGAATCAAATTTCCTTTAAATTAGCCAAACAAGAACTTTTTTTTTTTTTGTAAATTTTAAAGATGTTTGTTATTCTAGCAGTATTGAAAACCCATAATATCATTGGTAGTTAGCCGATTACTCAAGCAGAGAAGAAACTTTTTTTTTTTTGCTCGAAATTTAGATGTCACAAAATAACAATGATTTTAATCCTAAAAAAATAACAGTGATAGTTTCACAATAACTAGGATGCAGCAATCATGGGTCCGCTGAATAATAATCATTGCAGATAAAAAAAATGTTTTGATAATCTTTAGCGCCGCTGTAAATCATTTGTGACTAGCTCATGAGAAAATTTTGAAAAAATAAAACAACCGAAGAGTTCACTTTGGGATAACCAAGTAGCAGTTTGGAGCAGGCAACAAACTACGTCTAATCTACTAAATATTTGTAAGTTACCACTGATTTACAGTTTGATCAATATATCTCTTAAACTGTCCTACGGAATCGCATGAAATTTCGTACACAGCTGCCTTTTACTAGGCGCTTGCTAAGAATCAGTGTCAACAGATTCACACCCTGACTACCGAAAATAGCGACAAAAAACAGCATGCCTCATCCAAATCACAAGAAAGATGACGCTTACTATAAGCTATCCCGACAAGACCAACGTCTAATCTTTCGACTCAGGACCGGACACAACAGAATGCGACAACACATGTACCGGAAGCTCAAAATTGGAACCAGTGAAATCTGCCCAGTGGAGAATCACCAGAGAATACAGACCACGTCCTCCAAAACTGCTCTCTATACCAAGAGGCCCGTATAAGACATTGGCCCCAAATCACCCCACTAGAAAGGAAACTATATGGAGAGCTCCCTGATCTGGAAACCACTGCGCATTTCATCTCATGTATTGGTCTACTCATCTGAACACTCCAACATAACAATGAGAACAAAGAAGAAGACAACATGCCTTCTATCAAACCTTTGTATTTTATTTTCGTTACTTACCAACAAAAAGGCCGCAGTCTATAGAGATAAAGCATTACAAAGATAGCATTAATTTCAGTATTTTTAAAGCATTTTACGTCATTTCCGCTTCCTTTTTGACGCGTCCTAAATTTGAAAAAAAAAATCCTGATAGCATTAAAAAGAGAGGTCTAGATTATTTTTCTATGCTTATAGGATGTAAATAAAACATTTAAAACTAACCATGGATGATGGATATGGTATCAAAATGTGAAAAGTGTGTGGTGGTCAATAGGATGATCCCTTTCAACGCTGACTAAATAAACAAATGAATTGTAAAGAAAAGATAAATCTAGATCCACTGTTATTTTGCTACATTATCAACATTCTCATTAACATGCTAAACTAGTATGTATGCGGATCGTTAAAATGTGGAGCGGTATTGAAATTGAAAAAAAAGAAAACAAGGGTATGTTTCGGTCTTAATAAACAATATAGTTCCTGGGTACGATTCAACCGGCGTAACCAGGTGTGTACTCCTAGTAAAAGTATAACAGCGCTTTTAGATTTTGGGAAATAAGCGTGACAGATGGACGGATAGACGGACAGACAGACCACATAAAACTATTGCAACTCTTCTTCTTTCTAGGGCCATCATTAGTGTGCAATTGATGAGCGCTCTCATAGCCAAGATAGAGACACAAAACACATTTGAACATGGCACGAAGTTCGTATTAGAAAATGTGATTGAGAAAAAAGAAAATACTTCAAACTTTGAAGGGGCCCTACGCCTTCGCATCAAAAACATCTACCTGTTAAGAGGGGGCGCCGCGCGTGCGAGTGTGAGAGATTATTCTGACGGCGGACAGTGAGCGATATTGTTATCACAGGGAGCCGACCTGGGTGGGCAACACTCCATTGTGTCCTTATGCTGAAGTCATTGAAGACGTGTTAATAGGTAGTTCACAAGACACTTCTATTTCCTAAGACAATGCGGAATGAAATCTACTCTTATAGAACAATTGGACGTTTAAAAAAAAAAAAGAATTATAACCTAGTTGGGCGCGGTGGCTGAGTTGTTAATTTGGCTTTCGAACCAGGGATCGCATCTCGGTGAAGACTAGATTTGGATTTCGGGATTTTTATGACGCCCCTGAGTCCACCCAACTCTATTGGGTACCTGATTTTAGTTGGGGTAAGTGAAGGATGTCGGTCGTTGTGCTGGCCACCTGAGATGAACTCCTATTGAAAAATCAGAGCAGGAAGGACTAGTCCTCCCGTAGTGCTCTGGCAAGAAACTTAGCCGTCCGGCGTAGTGCCTCATAGCTACCATACAGGTCGAGTGACTGCACAGACATATCCCCCTTTAGCTCGCGGAGCTGGGGACACTCGTACAAGACATGCGTCACTGCTTCGGCGCTCTCTCCCCAGTGACGGCATCGGGAGTCAAAGTTCGTGCGGAACCGGGCAAAGTATGCCCCAATAGGACAGTGTTCCGTTCTACACTGCGCAATAATTGACTGCTCTGACCTCCTCAGTCGCCACCATGGATCGTCGCGATCTGGGTGACGCATGCGCTGCCAGACACCACGTGCTCTGTCGGATTTCTCCCAGTAATTAAACCACTTCTCATGAATGAGTGCTCGGATTTGTGCCGTTGCTTGCAAGTACGTGCTTGGTGCTTCGAGGTGTGTGGCCGCCATTACACCCTCCCTTGCGAGGGCGTCTGCCCTTTCATTGCCCCTTACGCCGCAATGTGATGGCGCCCACTGCATGAAAACGACAGCTCCAATAGCTCGGCGGATGTTATCTGCGGCGCCGATCGACTCTTCTATTACGGGCGCCACCCATAGCTTGGAGACTGGAGCGAGAGTCGGTGACCAGCACCACCGTAGTGGCGCTAGTCTCGCGTTGGAGCTTTCGGGCCCTAATGGCCTCGAACGCCCGAGTTATCCCTGTAAGTTCGGCGTCCATGGAGCATGCGGCGTAGCCGCATGGACCAGAGAGCCTATCTGGTTCAGTCCGGTCGGGGTAGACTATAAGGGCCCCATACCCCGATCTGTCGGGGTCCCTCATTACCGACCCATCGGTATAGCAGAAAATGGCATCTGATGGGTAGGATTTTATGGTTATGGATGCCAAATTTTGTAGGATGGCAGGTGTTAATCGCCTCTTGGTGGCTCCCTCTTGCCCTAACAGGGACAGGTTTATTTGTGGGGCCGGCAATCTCGAGACTAATTTCGTGCTGGGGGGGGGGGGGTTGTACAGATTAGTTACCGTGAATTTACGCCCGAGTTTGTGTACTTCAAGGGTGATGGCGTCAGTACGCCCGTGCACTCGTGGACCGGGGACTTGTGTAGCAACCAGGTTGTTGCGTACGTAGGTAATGAGCCCCCAGCAGTCTGTGCACTTAGACTTAAATGCAGTATAACCGGTGATACTGGCATTGCGTTTGCCAGTTAGTGTCTCTTGTAATAATACCACATCTATTGGCTTCTCGTGGAGGAGTTTTGAGAGCTCTAACACCTTGGGTATTACCACACAGATGTTTATTTGCAAGATCAGGAGGGACCTAGTGTTTATGGGCTTAGTCCCTGGGGTGGGTTGGATCCCACTAATGTCAGTTTGAGTTGTTTGGGGGCCGGGGGCTCCCATCACTATTTCGCTTCTAGTATTATTTGCCTGCCGTGTATCTGAGTCAGCAGGAGGTTGTGGCAGACTTCCATCAACCTTGTTCGAATCGGACCTCCGAAGGAGGTACGAATGCAGTGTTCGTTAAGAAGAGGGCTTTGGTGGAGGAATTTTAGCTAATTTTCCACGGCCCGACAAATTCCCCCTCATCGAGTTCGCGGGGCGACTAGTAGTGGACTTTTGTGCCCGGGCCTAACGCCAACTACCCGGCGCACGGAGCCTGTTCGGGTCTGCTCGTGCCCGCTTTTTTTCCGTGTCTGTGTCTATCATAGTTGTATGGTTAAGGCCGTTGGTGGCCTTAGTTACTGCCCAAGCAATCACCACCACAGTTTGGCATATAAGTTTCGTGAAGGGCAGGAGTGGGGCGGCGCGCGTTTCTCGACATTCCCAGTGTCAGAATTACCATTGGTCGCGGCGAATTCCTCCACTAGCGCGCCAGGGAACGGGCTAGATAGAGCTTAGCTTGTGGACGCCGACCAGTCCGCCCGACGCAGCCCGCTAAGGCCTCGCCAGTTAGTCCAGTCTTTGCCCAAATAGAGACCCGCGAATCAGCCGAGTCCTAGGAGAACCCGACCAACCCTCGAGTTGGTGTCCAGCGCTATCCGCTTTTCGGAGATCCCGTAAGGTCTCTTACTCACCGTTGCCCCGGGGCCCCACAGGGGGGGGACTGGACATAACCCCTTTGAGTTCCTTGTACACTTGCCGGCTGCTCATTCATCAGCTGCAAGCAACCAGTACCCTTGGCCACTCCAGGAGAGCGGAGTGTTCACGCGGCGACAACGTTGAGGTGGTACTGGAACGCCGCGTTGTGCTGGCCACATAACACCCTGCTCGTTAACCGTTGGCCTAAAGAAATAGATGCCCTTAACATCATCTGCCCTATAGATCACAAAAGCTGAATAGGGAACTTTACTTTTTTTAGAACCTAGATTTGAAAAATAAATTCTGCTCAGATGGTTCCAGGGATGGAAATCATGTAGGTAAGTAGTGCTCTTCTTTTACTTTGTAATTTATAAGATCTTTAAAATTAAAACAAACAACCAAAGTATAAAAATTACTAAAAAAAAACAACAGCAAACCACAAAGCTTATTTAAGCGAAACAACTTACAACTGTATATCTCAATAATGTAGAGCAAATACATAAAACTGGTTAATTTTTTTTTTTTGTATTGATTTCTGCTTTTTAAGGACAATAATTAATTTGTTAAAGTTTCAACTTGGTCAAAGAATGGGTTGGAGAAAATTAGCATGTTCAAACCTTTTACCAGACCAAATGTTATTTAATCTACCAAATAAAATCAAGGGAAACATTTTTAAAATGCATTTTAAAAAATAGAAAAACCTCGATTATAGACCTACATCTAATAATAGAATAAAATGTTAAAAAAAAAATTGAAAAAAAAAATGGTTTAAACTAAATGGTATGGGACCCGGTGACCTGCTTGAACGTTCTATACATCCAGCGGGCAATGCATACCTGTCCGATTATTTATTGGTATTTTCATCATATGCTAGATCTAGCATTAGACCTACTCTAGAATCTAGATGCAATCTATATTATATTTACGTAAAAATATTAGTAAAGCTTAAATGATCTTTCAATAAACTTGAGGCGGATTCAGATTGACTCAGTTATCGAATAATATTGAGCACATCCAATGACAGGCCTTTAAATCAAGGCTTAAGAGACGATGCTCAAAATCTTCCTGATCATTAATTAATTACACTTTGGAATCAATTGAGCGTTACATTCGGAAATTCCCGAACGCGATAGTCCTTTCAAGAACGCTATAGCCCGGGTACGCCATTCAGCCTCATCGTGGCACCTGGGTGGAAACGGCTACTTGAGGGTGTAGCTAGGCTAAATGAATGGCGAAACATAACTCCCATGGGGATGCCCACAGGTAGACGAGAGTCAACCTCTTGCACGGGCGGGGTTGTAAAAAAGTCCCCACGAACATGTCACACATCCATGCGCTGTTCCTCAAAGGGACCGTTACATAAATGGCGAGTCCCCCACGGCTAGCTTGGTATAACGAAGGAAAATGGCGGAGGGTCCCGGTGTCCTTGGCCTTCGGCCATGTGCAGCCAAGCATGCGTCGGGGGCCAAAGGCATTGGAAACAGCAATGCTTTACATAGGCATTGACTCGGGTCTCTCTCAAACAGAACTGTGTTCACACAGGTTTTTTTTTTACTGTTTGGCGTCCAAACAGGGTTTTTTTCAAACTTAGGGCTCGAAGAGCCTTCAGCTCAGCCCTTGGACATCAACAAGAACGCTATAGTCCTTTCAAAACCGATGTTGTCTCAAGCCAAATTTAGATGTAATTATTTTCTACATTAAAAATTATAACAGTCAAACTAGAGTTTTCCCTAAGTGACCAATGAGCTAGTAATTCTTTTCTCAGCGATACACATCAATTGTTAAATTTCTAGGAAAATCTAGGGGAAGCAGTTTTGAGATACGCGATACTCGTCTAGGTTCCCGAAGGTTCCATAAGGTTCTGACTTGAATAGAGCTATTGTATAAAGAAAAACATCAAGAGAATCTGTAAACATGCGAATTAAATCGTATCAGTCATAATAAATTAAAGTGAATAACGAACAAGAAAATATTATTTTTGAATCAATCATGTCATTCATTTTGTACAGATCTAGGTCAACAATAATACATTTGGGCGAATGGAATTTTTTGGTTTTTGTTTAGCGTATCTTTGGTGCAGTATGGTCTCAGTGCTTTATGGTGCAGTATGGTCTCAGTGCTTTATGGTGCAGTATGGTCTCAGTGCTTTATGGTGCAGTATAGTCTCAGTGCTTTATGGTGCAGTATGGTCTCAGTGCTTTATGGTGCAGTATGGTCTCAGTGCTTTATGGTGCAGTATGGTCTCAGTGCTTTATGGTGCAGTATGGTCTCAGTGCTTTATGGTGCTGTATAAATTATTGTATTCTATTGTATTGTTTCTAATTAACATAAAACTAGTAAGCTGTTTTGCAAATGATTTTTGGCTGCGGCCCCTCAGGCCAAAATAAGATTTTATGCGGCCCATACACCTTAACGAGTTTGACATGCCTGGTATAGAAGGAGATATTTCAGCATATTTTCAACACATTTATGGTCTTAGAATTATTTTTTTTAATGCTTAAAGTAAATTTTCACTACTAAATTCTGCGAATGATTTCTGGGAAGCGTGGTCGAGAGGCCAAGTGTGCTTGAACTTGGCTTGGCTTTGCTACTTAGAAGGGGGCTCGAGGTTCGACACCCGACTCGGGCAGAGTTGTGTTTACTGAGCGCCTAAAGGCAGCACGGAAAACCAACTCCTAGATACCCCTTCCCCCACTGGTCCACCAATAAGATTTGACCAAAAGCACTCTGAGCATACTATAAGCATGAAAGTAGCGCTATATAAAAGCTATAATAATATAATAATAATGCTAAATACAATTTTTCTTTTAAAAGTAATATGAAACTATGAGCTTTGGAAGAATTCGTCTAACGTCTGTATCTAAACAGGTCTCTTAGACTCTATTTACAAGGAAGTAAAAATGTTACAAACTGGGTTAAATGGTATTCAGCTCCAAATTTAGACGGCAATCATCATTCTAAAAGGCAATCCAGATCACGTGTTTCGCTCGCGAGCGCGAGGCCCGTTCAAAAAAAAAAAAGTGAGCGGGTTTAAAGAATGTGTGTGTGAGTGTTTGTGCGATTTGTGCGTGGGGGAAGTAGAAATAAATGGGAGGGTGTGTGTGTGGGGGGGGGGGAACAGTTTCTGATACTCACCTTGTGAAGGGCTATCAGTGACTTCCGTTTGTCATGGGCCGTAATGAACAATATTCATGACGTCGTTAGAGATAGTATCTATGACGTCTTAGATAATGGCGGTGCCCGTGGCCCAGATGTTTTATGGAAGACCCACAGAAACACAGGTGATGGTAGACTCTATAACTCTCTTTTTATTGGACGACGCGGCGCGTGCTTTCTATACATTAAAAAGGAGGGCTTGAAAAAAGAAAATGATATTCTTCTATCAATCTATAAATATAGTTTCAAAGAGAAAACAGAGACAGTAATACTGAAACATAATTAAGGAATAGCAGACAATTATTGCAGCATTACAAGACCAAAAGTTGCGGCATTATTAGAACTTCATGGCCTCATAAGAAAATCGGACTAGAATTAGTAAACGATGGAAATTGTTAATCTAAAAACAACAAGATTACAAAAAGAGTTTGTGTTATCACACAATCTCAGAGGTGGCTCCCGTAGGACCTGCCCATTGATAAGAAATATTAAAGCCATGATCTTCTTTTTCTTGAAAAAAAGGAATATCTCAAAGATATGACAACGGAAACGTTTTGAAATGTATAAGTGAATTTTTCAAACTGTTAATAGTGACTCACCACTAGATCAGTGCGTTGCCCAACCCGTATTGCCTGGGGCTATAGACATTATCGACACATCCAATATTACCGATAGTCCGCGCGCTCATTATGCAGCGGATAGCACGATGTCACGGGATGTAGTTTGGACATTGTTTTGTAAAAACTCCCCTTCCCACACCTTGTCAGCAGGTAAAACCTTATATCACGTTTTGGGGGCATCCAGCTCTCTCTTTATATATATAACGTAATATTAAGAATGTTCGGGTACCTAGCTACTGTCACAAATGAAAATTACAGTGTGAGCTTTTGCAAAAGTTCATATTTTTTCCATTGATCGGTGTCCTTGGTGCGGACCGCACCCCCAGCACTCCCATAATGACGCCACTGACCTATTTTTAAAAAAATGTAACTCAGAAGATGTGTTGGTGTTTAAAAAATTTCTATTACCGATAATGGGATTTTTTCGACGATTTAGGAATGAATTTAATGTAATATACGTTAAAAAGCGATTTTTAATTTAATTTTATTTTCATTTATGAGTTTTATGCGATGTTTTGGCAAGATAATTAAATATAATATAAAAAAGAAGAGCATTTTAACTGTAATTTGGCTTTTACTTGATTTTCATAAAAAATCCGGAACTACTTTTTGGCTAAATCAAATGTAATTTAAATCATTTAGCAATTACGAAACATTGGGTTAACTTTTATTTTAATTTTAAAAAATCCCGTAACAACCTATTATCGTTTGAACGGGTGTTTTAATTATTTGTTTGCGTAAATGCAAAAAAAAAATAATTAAAATAATAAAAGAACATAAAAGAAAAGAATAAATAAATGTTTAACTCAGATGAGAGATTGTAAACAATCATTTAGCTTTGATATGTTTTTAATTAAAAATGTAAACAATCATTTAGATTTAATAAAAAGTCTGGAACAACCTGTTATCAATATTGAGATTTATCTACGTTTTGGTAAGAAAATTAAATGTAATATGTCAGGACAGTAATTTCAAGCTAACCTTTGAATTTAATGTGTTTTTTAATCTAAAAATCTGGGAATCCTATTTTCAATATTGAGATTTTAAAATTATATTACACTTATTTTTTTTACAAAAAGTGGCATAATTTTAAAATAGAATTTCCTTTTTAAGTGTGTTATAGACATGACAGGCCAACAGACAGACAGACAAAACGAGCACAGTTAATATAGACTTTTACATTTACGTGGTTGCTAAAAATAAAAACAATCAGAGAATAATATGGAATCGTTAATAGTTGGTTGTCTGCTGTATAAGCATATCATTGTCGAGGACGACACACCACTGCACGAAACTCGTTGCATAAAAAGTCAATTATAAAAAAATGCATTCATAGCTTTTAAAAACTAAAATTGTTTTTATTATTATTTTTTAGTACCTTGTGTAACAGAAAACAGAATTAAGTAATATTCCTATTAAATATTTTACTTTTTTTTCTCATTTTACAAATATATTGGAATACATGGTACTAACATTACACAAAATATCTTCCTTTGTTAAATGAATATCCCTTAGATTTATGAAATCCAAAAGGTGTTTTTTTTTTTGTTTTTTTTTTTAAATGTTTGAGTAATTAAACAAAAGTCTTCGCGAATGCTTTCAATGTCTTCTAATTCTTCGCGGATCTTTTGATGTTAACAGGTCTTCTAGTGCAAGTCTTCTAGTGCAAGTCTTCTAGTGCAAGTCAAGTCTTCTAGTTGTGACAGGTTGGGGAAAGTGACGTGTGTTTGGCGCGTGCAATGTCTAGGGGATGATTATATTTGAAAGCTATCACACACCAACCCGTCAGCATATAAATCGGGAGCAGACACGCAACGAGACAAGCAATGAAAGATAGATACAAATTTAAAAATTAAGAATATTTATTTACATAAATATTTACATAGAAAAATAAAAAGGGGGAGGGTTTGCATCTATCTCTAAGCAATACTATGTTTAATCATCACTCTTGCACTTAATAAGAGAGTATGTCACTTTGTCTTCTGAACTTAGCTGGTTGTCCTGTTGATGTCGCAGCTGGCTGTGATCCTGGCTTGAGGTTCTGCAGCTGGAGGTGGCGCTCTAGTGGGTAGAGGGACTCCGTTGATACAGTGCTTGTGGAGTCTCAATCCAAAGTTCTGATATCTGTAGTGGGCACAGTAGGGCGGGTGGCCGGTTACTGCGGGCAGAGCTGATCTGCCGTGGGCAGCGTAGTTGACAGGATAAGTCCAGTGAGTTGCAGAGGGTTTGGCGTAGCTATGACGTCTCGCACAGATCTAATAAGTTGACAGGTGGGCTGTCGAATAGGCGGGCAAGTAGATCCGATAGCGCCAAGTAGTAGAGTTGAGTAGATCCACGTAGGCAGTAGATGATACTCAATAGCAAATAGGCAAGTGATCCGATAAATAGGCAGATAATGCCAAATAAATAGGCAGGTAAATAGGCAGACACCTGAGGGAGGCTGCGGATAAATAAAGACAAGTTAGGACGTGTCTCTCATGCATCTTATCGATGCCCTCGACTGAAGTACATTCGTCAGATTGGTAAAATTGCTTTTGAGCACAAAGGGGAAATCATGACAAATGGGATTTGGAAAATCGATGGCTGATAGTAGCAATATAAAATGTACATAAAAGGGGAAATAATAATCTCAAATAATCAACACAAGTTGGAAGAGTAAAAATGGGCGGTGGTCAGCGACCATGACGGTTTATTTACATACGACCGTTGGCCGAGAACAATGGAGCGCGCCTGAATGGAGAGGGTGTCCGTTCAAGGGGCGCAACTCTCGTTAGAGTAAAATGACTACAGGGGAGATAATTCATATCTTTTTTCTGAGCGCAGTATCAGTGCGCTAGCAAAATTATCAAGGCGGTCAGCCGAAATACAGGCAATAAAATAAGATGTACAAATATATACATGGTTGCATCAACGATCAATTGAGCAACGTGGCATTAATAGATTAATGCAATACATAAATATATACATATGCCATGTTTATGTTTTCTACTTACGACAGTGAGAAATACACAATGCACTAATTAAATATAAATGAAACACTAAAATACACATGATAGTATCCAGTGAGAAATATACACAAACGTAATTAAGATAGAATCTGTGATTAAGTTCGGCTTACCACCAGGTATTCCTCTAGGAGTAAGAATAAATGATATAGTCCAGACTCGATTGACAGCGATAGACAAATGAGAGGGTCTGGCTTGATTTAATCTACCTTATATATAGGCCTGAATAATGTGGGCGGAAACAGGAAATGTTCTAGGCTAAGAATTGTCTTACAAGTGGGTGAAGTCCGATAAGAGTCGCAACTTGGAAAGGTCAATAGATGCGTTGGTTCGAGTGATCTCCTAGATCAAGGAGAGACGTGGGAGAAGAGGGGGGGGGAGAAAGATTGGTTGCATTCCACCCAAGGTGGTGTCCACTGCGCCTGTCAGACATCCGGCGGGTAAGATAAAAGAGATTGTGTTTATCTTTACCCGGTTAAGGGAAGACAAGTGAAAAGCCGCCAATTGGTGGACCGAGTCTAGCCTGGAGAGGAAACGGTGGGGCGGGTGAAGAAATCGGGGATAGGACGGGGAAATAATTAAAATAAAATAAATAAATAATAGTAAATAATGATTAATGCTGTGATAAATTTGAGTGACTCTGACAGCAAGCTTTTGACCTGTCACACTAGTGCAAGTCTTCTAGTGCAAGTCTTCTAGTGCAAGTCTTCTAGTGCAAGTCTTCTAGTGCAAGTCTTCTAGTGCAAGTCTTCTAGTGCAAGTCTTCTAGTGCAATTCTTCTAGAGCAAGTCGTCTAGTGCAAGTCAAGTCTTTAGTGCAAATCTTCTAGAGCAAGTCTTCTAGTGCAAGTCAAGTCTTCTAGTACAAGTCTTCTAGTGCAAGTCTTCGATTGCAAGTCTTCGACTGCAAGTCAAGTCTTCTAGTGCAAGTCAAGTCTTTTAGTGCAAGTCTTCTAGTGCAAGTCTTCTAGTTCAAGACTTCTAGTGCAAGTCTTCTAATGCTACCAGGATCTTTAAATTCTGCGGATGATTTCTAATACTACCAAGGCCTTCTAACGATACCAATGTCTTAATTAACAGTCTTATAGTGTTACAAAGGTCAAAATTAATCACAGCATTAAAAGCCAGCGTCCATCTAAAAAAGAAATTCCCGTTGAAAAGTATTTCAATGTATGTACGATGCTCGCGTTGCTTTTACTTCTTTACCCTAGGTGACCAAAGAGAAAAAGGTTTCTCGTAACGTCACTCCATGCAGTATTACACAAGTCAAGACAAGTTTCCCCTTTTAGGCTTGCCATCTATGGGACGGAGAATGTTAAAGTCATCTATTTCTTTGGCCAACGGTTAAAGCGCAGGGTGTCATGTGGCCAGCACAACGATCAACCGCCTTTACTTACCCCAACGAAAGGCAGGTACCCATTAGAGTTGGGCGCCCTAAAAATCCAAAAATTAAAAAATTCCAGTCTACATCGAGATTGAAACACAAGACCTCAGGTTTGGAACAATACTCCCTCATCAAATCTGCTTTTAGAGCAGGTAATATAGATAAAATAGTTCTCCTTAGAAACGAGACTAACCACTGGCGTTTAATTCTTTTTTTTTTAGAATCTTTTTTTTTTTAACCATTAAAAAAAAAATATAGTTATATAAATAAAGAAAACTTTTCAAGCTTAAAATAATAATTTATATTACCTAGGCGTATGGTTGTTGTATTTTTTTTATTTTTTTTTACATATTTTCTTGTTGAATAAACACTTTTTTCGAATGACAAAGAGCTAATTTGAAGTCCTCACATAATCATTATTTAGTTTTCCATTCCCTATCCTTTATGTATTACAATCAGTGATGCGAATACTCCACCGCTGCATTTCACTTAAATGACTCCCAAAGACTGGACAGATGAGGGTTGTTGTTTTTTTAAGTGGTACAGCTCTTGCAGGTTTCTGAACCGCGAAATGTCGAGTTCAAATCCTGGAGTAGACTGAGATTTTGAACGTGTGTAATAGGACGCCTGACAAACATTAAGGACGTAAGGGCAGTGGGCCATTGAATTGATAGCAATAAAGTTCTAGGATCAGTTTCATTGAGTGTGTTGATAGCAAGGAAGTTCTACCATCAGTTTCATTGAGTGTGTTAATAGCAAGAAAGTTCTACCATCAGTTTCATTGAGTGTGTTGATAGCAAGAAAGTTCTAGGATCAGTTTCATTGAGTGTGTTGATAGCAAAGAAGTTCTACCATCAGTTTCATTGAGTGTGTTAATAGCAAGAAAGTTTTACCATCAGTTTCATTGAGTGTGTTGCTAGCAAGAAAGTTCTACCATCAGTTTCATTGAGTGTGTTGATAGCAAGAAAGCTATACCATCAGTTTCATTGAGTGTGTTGATAGCAAGGAAGTTCTACCATCAGTTTCATTGAGTGTGTTGATAGCAAGAAAGTTTTACCATCAGTTTCATTGAGTGCGTTGATAGCTAGAAAGTTCTACTATCAGTTTCATTGAGTGCGTTGATAGCAAGAAAGTTCTACTATCAGTTTCATTGAGTGTGTTGATAGCAAGGAAGTTCTAGGATCAGTTTTATTGAGTGTGTTGATAGCAAGAAAGTTGTACCATAAGTTTCATTGAGTGCTATTTTTCTGCTTAAATGTTTTATAGTTTCGATCTCACCCACATCACTGTCCTCTAAATCACGTTTTAAGCAAAGTGGTTGGTTCAGGGCCTTTCTAAATATTTTCCTTGAAGCAATGCCCAGGCAGACATGTTATGTGAAGCACGACCCAGAGACGTATGTTTGTGATAAAGTCTCCTTCGGTGCAGACGTTGCTTGTAGCAATGTGAGCGATCTGTGCTACACCTGTAGAGAGTAGCATATGGTTTATGTTCCTCTCTCCTCACTTTGTAACACCTGTAATCTAGAAGTAGAATGGATTATTATACACTGCGTTTTTTTTTTTTTACAAACATATATAAATGCAAAGGATATACTATTAATTTATTCAAACACTCATAATAGTCAGACATGGTCAAAACCGCAAGCCAAATACAAACTACAAAAATAAAGAATTTCATTTAAGTTTAAATATAGCGGTAGTATTACTAGTTGGCTTAGTTGTTATAGCATCGCTTTAACAACGCAGATTTCTTTGTTTAATCCCCATTTTGACCATTTCTTTTAAAATTAGATTAAATTAAAAATGCATGATAACACATTTCATTAAGATCATTTCACTAATTATTGAATTACACAAAAAAAAATTTCTTTAGAAAGGTTCGTTGCGATAATGAAGCCTTACAAGAAATGAATAGAGAGAGAGATTATAAGCTACGAACGCTTTCTTTAAATAAGAATTTATATTTTATTTATGTATGTATATCTTTTGTGGTCGAAACCAATTGAACGCTGTATCGACGCCACCGTTTAGCATTACACCGAAGGTTTTATTGTTATCTCATTGTAAGTGCGTTATAGAAATGCGTTAAGAAGACTCTACGCCATCGAATGCTAAGGATTATTTACATTTGTAACTTCAATTTTGAAGGAAAATATGTCAAGTATAAGATAAGATAAGAGTAAATGAAGTAGAACTTCTTTCTTGTCTCGGCTTTGAGTTCATCAACGGATTTTTAACTGTAGAGGAACTTAAGGAAGGAATCTATTTTTTTTTAAATCTAATTGGTAGTAAACATTGCCTTAAGCGTCATTTCTTTTTAATTGATACACTTTTTTTTTATTCCTCTACGTATGTATGTATGTATGTATGTATGTATGTATGTATGTATGTATGTATGTATGTATGTATGTATGTTTGTATGTATGTATGTATGCATGTATGTATGTATGTATGTATGTATGTATGTATGAATGTATGTATGTATGTATGTATGTATGTATGTATGTATGTATGTATGTATGTATGTATGTATGTATGTATGTATGTATATATTTGTATATATGAATGTATGTATGTATGTACAGATGTATGTATGTATGTATGTATGTATGTATGTATGTATGTATGTATGTATGTATGTATGTATGTACGTATGTATGTTAATGTGTGTGTGTAAGATTAAATGCTTATGAAGGGGCGTCACCTCCTTGATATAGGATCACTCTCATTACTGCATGCCTTTCTTTTAGTGGCGTAGCTGTCCAGCAGGGGAGATATAGAGGTCTGGACCTCTCACTCATCATAAACATGCTTTTAGAAAAGGTCAAATTTATTTTCTTGAAGGCGTATTTTGGCGACAATCTGAATTTATTAGAAATTGTTCCCCCCACTACTATCACTCATCAAGTAACAGGACGTTAGCTACGCCACTGTGCCTCCCACTAGCACCCTGTCAAACAATGTTGCTGTTCGTCTCAGGTACACGAGGGTAAAGGATTGTTGAAAGGTACGAGTGTTAAGACAATCAACACTCTCCGCCCCCCTCCCCTCTCGATATCCCTTGACATCGGTAATCCATTGGCATCCATGTTGTGCTCATACCATCTTCTCCTTCTCCTACTCCATCACGCCCCCCACCCCCCAGAGCCCGTCCAACTTACGCCTTGGTCGCCGCCAACTAATCGTACGGTTTAAAACAGAATTCATGGGTGGCCCCCCTGAATGTAGCAGGCAGCCATTCCAGTTATCCCATAAACTATCTAAACGCACAGGTGGTCGACCCCCTTTTTGTGTGTGTGTGTGTGTGTGTACGAGGTTGTTTTTTAATCATTCACCTCTTCTGACGTCACATTGAATCACTTCGCTCTTTACCCACAATCCCATCATTTTAAAACAACATGAAACAAAACAAATGCTCATTAAATCTGGGACGTAGAAGCGAGAGCCGCCAAGAATTCCTAGAACAAAATATGAAGGTCATACTCTTGTCCTCTACACCTTTGGCTTGTTGGAGCCTTCATTCTGTTCTCTTGACTTGCAGGGGGGAAATCCCTCTAAGTGACACGTCCGTAAATCGGCTATTAAAAACAAAACAAAAAAACAAAAAAAAAACATCACGCTTTAAGGGCAGTGCTGCGGCATGGTGGCAGAGGGGTTCAAAAGAGCCCGGATCAAGAGGCGCCACGTGGCGGATCTAGAATGTATCTGTAATGTGATGACGGGATGTCAGCGAGAACGAGACTTACTGTTTGGTTCTAGAATGTATTTTATTAGGGGGGGGGGGGGCGAGGGAGGAATGGTTAATACGAGGACCGAGGGTAAATGTTCAGTTTGTATATATTATTTCTGGAGTGCAAGTAAATAGAAAATTTATTAGTTTAATTTTGTACATTGAGGTAATTTTAAACCTGTCAATAGTAAGCTTTTTTTTTTTGTTGTTGTTGGTGTATTCGGTGTACGGAATTCGGAAGTATAAATAAACGAAGTATTTGATAGACCCTACAATAATTTCTGTGCGCTTCTAATCTCAGTGTTGACTTACATTGCTAAACACATTCCAGTCTTAGCACTATATCATTATAGTACTTTTCGGCAACTGTTTTCTTTCAATAGAATGCCCTGAACATTGAATGGCTGCCTGACAGTAGCTGGTCGTGAGGTATTCGATCTGGATTGTCGTCGGGTCGTCTCGCGTTCATAGACTGTCCGCTGCCATCCCCCGTCATCCTGCGGGAGACTTGGGTAATTAATACATTTTTACCAACTGCTAATTTAACACGGATTCAGTATATATCAAACAAAATTTCTACTAAAGATCAGATGAATGAGGCATTACTTTTGAGCTATTGGAATGCAATAAAAATCAATTTAGTATCCCATACTACCGTCACAAACTTGGAAGAAGGACCATTTGTACAAATTTGTCCTAGCATAAGGAACAAGGAATGTGCCCTTAATCTTTGTGTCTTTCTGAGTATTTTTATTAGTTTTTTTTTATTTGAAGTGTTTTATATATAATTGCTACTTTACTTGTGTGTCTTCTGTCATGAAAGGTTTCCAAATTGAGTGATTTTACTAAAGGTGTTACTCTAATCTACTCTGGAGACAGGTGTACAGGAAAAAATGTTGGGAGTGGTTGGAAAACAAAGGTAGGAGGTAAAAATTAATGGTTCCATAAAAGCAAAATATAAGAATAACTCTTTGCTTAAGGCATTTGATAAAACCAATGTAAGTAAAATTATAAAAATAAAAACTAATAGAAAGCTGTACACCAAGGGAACAGAATAAGCATACTTTTAAAGCATCACAAATAATTGTATCGTTTTAAAATCTGTTATGTAGACAGCAAACAAGTGAATGTAAAGTAAACGCTCACCAGATCTGATGAGCAGTGGCGACGTCATTAGGGGTCGGGGCGCACCGGATGACATCCAAAAGGGGTGACACATAATGAGAAAAAATGCACTTTTGCAATATATGTCAGTAGTTAGGTACCCGAACATGTTTATGCTTATTCTACAAATCTATGTTGTTGTTGTTGTTGTTGTTGTTGTTGTTGTTGTACTTAAAAAAAACAAAAGACTAAAATCTTTTATTAAGTGTAGATCATTGTAGATGTATCAAATAGTGTAGCGCAATTTCTTGCTTTCAGCTATCTCAATACGCTATGGTGCTATCACTTGTCTGGACTTGTTGGAAGAGAATGATGGTGAAAGAACGGGGTATCTGGGTGATCGCTTTATAAATGTATTTTTAAAAAAGTGAGCGACCTAAATTTGAACTCGTAGGCTAAATCCTTCTCATTCTTCTCAAGCCAACACGGTAACCACTCTGCAAGTGAAGAGCTTATGAACAGTGAAGATTGTATAGTTATCTATTGTATTATTTCATTTCTGTTTTCACTAAGCCTCAGACGACCTATAAAGGGGACTAATTCAGCTTATACCACCACTTCGGTCAAGTACAATTTCTTTCCCTTGTTCGAAATTTTGTGCTTGGTTATTTTTTTTTAACTTGATTCTTGTGTTGTCAGGTAAAAGAAATAATTATGCAAAATCTAATATCCAAGATTGGGTGTCGGAGAAATAACGTGTGAAAACTGTTCCCAAACAGACAGACAGACAGAGTGAGCCTGATATTAGCTTGTAAATAGTATTCCACTAAAGTAAAGAGCTTACTACAAATGACGGTCACTGTAAAAGAAACGAACACTATATTACATGCTCTCTCTCTATAACTGATCAGCTCATTTGTGTCTCTGCTGCTGTCTACTTTAAAGCTGATTCTAATGTCCCTTCCCTCCTCCTCCTCACCTTCAGGCCTACTCTTCAGGGCGCCAACAACAATGCAGGGAGTGAATGTACGTTATAATTATATAGACTCAGTACAGGCGGGCAAACCAAACAATGAGACACAGTACGATCCAAAGTATGGAAAACGTGGTGGGCCTTGAGATGGTGGGGGGAGGGGGAAGCTCAATGGGGCGTTTGTTTCCACCGAGCAGAACAATAAGTGTTACCGTGACAAAAGCAACGTTTTACTTGGAGACTTCCCTTCCCCCTTCCTACGAATAACTCTCTATTACTTTACGCCTCTTTCCCCCTACACTACAGCATCATCGTGAAAGACACATAGACCTGTTCTCACCCCCCCCAAAGTAATGTCTGTTTTGATACTATTTGTTCCAACGTATTCAATCTGTTTCAAATGTTAACAAAATATGCGAATAACATCTAACTTACTCTCGCAATCTACGTCTAAGCATAAGAAAATACTTTCATGCTTACTATGAAAAAAGGGAAGTATGTGGATCAAACCCACGACAATCACGTTACTAGTGTGACGCTCTATCAACTTCAGTCAGATTTGGAAATCTCCAGACTTCCAGCGTAGAACAACTTTTCACATAATAATCAAATAGTAGGAATCGAAAAAAAAAAATCACTTAACGCGAATATTACTATCTCCTCACAGACCTCTCATCAGCCCCAACAGTAAAACTATTTTGCTCCTAAGCCTAAGTGTGCCTAAATGTGCTTTTGATCATTGTATAAAATCGTAATCATAATGTAAATATCTGATATGCATTGCCAAATTTTAAAGTTAATTACAAAACAACATTTCATTTTTTGTTTGGCTTAGAAAATATTTCAGCTTATATTTTAATTACAAATAAATACTTTTCTTTAATTACGACTTGTATTTATTTTTCTATTTCTTATTTATCCTACTTAGGCCCTATGTGACTTTGGAAGTCAGAAACTCAAGGGCAACACAAAGAATGTCATCTCCTGCATCAAGTCTACCTCTGTATTTAGATCGAATAGCAAACAGGCTGTAAAAACCCTGTTATGCAAACGTTATTACTGGCAATGGAAGAAAGCGCTACACATATGATCTGACAGCAAACGCTTGCTCCATATTTGTGGAACTGACATTAGATAGTCATCATTTATTGCAGCATAGCTGTAGGAGCATAATAAACTCTTCCCCCCCCCCCCCTGTGTTGTCTAAAAGAACTTCTTCTTCTTTGTATAGGACGAATACGTAAACAATTATATTTCTATTTGGATCGACAAGTTTGAAGTTTTTAATGAAAATTCTTCAATAAAATGGACTATAAAATTATTATAGAAGGACAGCGTCTTACTTAAATATAACCGGAAGTGCTTTCCAGTTTCGTCACGACGTGCGTAAATCTCCCTAAAAATAATATGTATCATTCCGCAGTTTGATGAACAGGGATTTAAACTGTTAAAAATATGTACGCTTCGACAATTTATAAGGGTTTCAGATCATTCTGATTCAGTTTTCTGCAACATTCACTCTAAAGGTTTAGATTTGGCATAAAAATCCTTATTTCCGATGGTTATAGGCAACCCTTAGCAAATAGTTATTCGGCCACCAATGAGATCATCACCCACAGGTTGAAAACCGCTGTTATAATATTTATTATATTATCATGCGGAAGGTGACGCAGACCAATGCAGTCATAGCGCTCTTGCATCCTTTTTGTAAGGGGTGAATTGAAGCACTAGGTCGAGATCATTCTTGTTTCAACAAGGGGAACTAATCCATAACTTTAATAGTTAGAAATCTTTTTTATCATTAACGACCCTGATTTCATAACAGCTAGAAAATCTTGGGCGTGTTTTATCAAATCCCCAAATGAAGTCTATAACTATTAACAACCCCCATTAACTGAGGGGAATTAAAAATGCAGGAGTCCTATAGCAATAATAAGGCTTGCTATCGAGTCCGAAGATAAATGAGGAAGGTAGTATTTCCCGCGGCTACCCAGCAATATAGAAAATGAATAATTGAAGCATACGATACTTATAATAGCAACTAGATCTAGAGTTTCTTATCTATTCAATGGAAAATAATCTATGTAGGTGGCGCTTTGTAGACGACAGTTAAAAATGACTCTCTCTGTTTATAGATATTTATTTTTACGAACGTTGATTTTTTCCCGTCCATATTTATTGTTTGTTTTTGCCACTTTTTTTTCCCTTTCATAGAATGGCATCAATATGACTCTTTTAAACACACGCCCTTAGACCGACTTCTAGTATCTAGTAGTTCATTAAACTTTTAACAAACATAATCTATAAATTGAAAGCAATGAAATATACATTATTAACGCTTTTTTCTTTATTAATTGTACATGTCTGTAAAAACCTCACAAGATTTAAATCAATAATTTAACATATAACTAGCCATATGTTACCCTGCTCTCAGTATATGTGAAACTGATATAGTACATTAGAATAGTTTGTGGGAAGCGTGGTCGAAAGGCTAAGTACGCTTGAACTGCCTTGAACTTGGCTTGTCTTGGCTACCTATGAAGGGGGCTCGAGGCTCGACACCCGACTCGAATTGAGCTCTGTGTTTACTGAGCACCTAAAGGCAGCACGGAAACAAAGGTGAATGGACCATAGCGCTCTGAGCATTCTATACGCATGAGAGTAGCGCTATATAAAAGCTATAATAATAATTAGAAACAATTTTAAAAAATTATAATGTTATAAGTAAAGCGAATGCGTGAATGTAAAAATAGTATGAATAGTGCTATTAAAATAGCTAATCGACCTAAATCCATTTTTGTTACAAAAAGATTTGCTTGCATATCTATTGAGATCTAGATCTAGAGTCTAATATAGTTTTTGACCTAGATTAAACTTAGATTCATTTGTTTAAATTAAATAAAATACATATACTTTCACTAAACGTTAGAGTTAGAAACATTTTCATACAGCTTTCTCACATTGTCTCGTCAAAAATGCTTAAGAAAAAGAAATTTGAATGTTAATTTGATTAAAATATGAAATGAATGGACTATAATTAGTATGTCCATGTTTTAAAGTATAAAACTATCTTTGCGAATTAAAGTTCTATCGTTTTAGAGTTGAATTAGAGTTTTAAGCATAAAAATAGAGAGATGTGTAAAACCTTTCGGGTCATGTCTAATGAAAGAATGTACGGCAGGAATTCTAAATTCGCAGATATCAAGAACGAATTTATGTAAAAATGTTTTTGAAACACAAATTTGAAGCTTACTTTTATTTAATGAAGAAATCAATAGACTATATTTTGTATTTTCATGTGTCAAAGTAAAAAACTATATGTGCAAAGTGTAGTTCTTAGAATTAGATCTAGATCTAAATCCTTTCGATCTTTTCTCATGTCAATGTGGTAAACATAGCCTAGATTTATAAGATACAATACTTTTATAGAGTTGGTCAACTTTTTTTTTTAAGGGTCTTAAGTTTGTTTTAGGGCTACAATACATACCCTACGGTCTAGGTCAGTACCCAATGAACATTTATGCCAACTTTTATCTCGATTGGTCAAAGGGTTTTAATTTCTATGCAGCGTTACTTACATACATACGACTTACATTCTACTTTATAGTATAATATATGTATCTTTACCATCATTTTTGATACAAGGAAGGCTTATATCCATCATTTGCTATACAAGAAAGTTGATGAAAGGACAATATCCATCGTTTACCATAAATTTATTTTAAAACAAAGAATAACTAGCTGGGAGTCATATTACATTTTCTATGATTATATGATAATCACCATCTCATTGAGATATCAATGAAAGGTGTTTAAGTATAGTTCAGAATTAATCATTTTAGAAACATCTGCCATTTGTAACACTAATAATTATAAAAACAATGAGTATTACAATTATTTGTGTCTACATATGATCTGAAAGGGGAACTTTACTTTTTTTTATAGATTTTTTTTAATGAGTTGAGATTTAAAATAATGAATAACAAATAAGAAAGACTTATCACTTGATTCCAATGCCATGGTGTGGAAATATAAACATCACACAGCAATAACTTTTTTATCAACATTCTGTTTTAAGGCTAAGACTCCATTGCCAAAATGTGAATGAAATAAATAAATAATGAAGTCTGTAATTTTTTTGAGCTCTATTAAAAATTTATAATCGACGAAAAATATTACAGAAGAATATATTTTTTCTAATTTTAATTCTTTAATCTCTGTGTTCTGTAATACAAGATTAGAAAAAGGGTTTGTGTTACACTGTAGTGTAACTGGGTTGTTTCTTATCTTCGTGAGTCCAGCGTGTCAGAAGGTCATGTCCTTAAGCAATGTCGCATGATATGTGTTTGTGCTTGTTCACTGTTAACTGTAATCTTCTCAAATAAAGCCATGCTATTGGTATTCTAGTAGTTGTTATTCCATTACAAGAGTCGCACGATGAGAATATGCAACGATTTCTAGATGCTTCTAGAAAGTATGGGATCACATTGAATGAAGACACAAGTAAGATGGCCACTGACAAAGTTTGTCTATTGGGATACGAAATTTCTAAAGGCCTACTCAAACCAGACCCTGACAGATTCGAGGCTTTAAGAAGCCTTCCTCCTCCTCATGATTTGCGCTCACAAAAACGAATCGTGGGCATGTTGGCGTACTACTCGCAGTGGATCCCAAATTTTTTAACAAAAAAAATGTTTTGGAAAATAACACGTCATTTCCACTTTCAGAAACAGTAAAGACAGCCCTTAACGAATTAAAGCAAGAGCTGGAGAAAGCTGCCATCTTTACCATCGACTATACTCGACCTCTGATGGTTGAAACAGATGCCTCGGATATTGCAATAGCTGCCACCCTCAACCAGGTTGGCCGCCCCGTTTCGTTCTTTTCGAGAACCCTCTCCAAAAGTGAAAGGCGCACTCTGCAATAGAAAATAAGGCCTACGCCATTGTAGAATCTTTAAGAGAATGGTACCACTACCTAGTAGGTAATTGCTTTACCCTTTAACCTTTATCAATACTCTGTGGCCTTCATGTATGATAAACAGAGCAAAAGGAAAATAAAGAATAAAAAAATTCAAAGGTGGAGACTGGAACTGAGCTGTTTCCATTACGATGCCTTGTATAGACCAGGCAAACACAATGTAGCTGCTGATACGTTTTCTAGAAATGGGTGTTTGTCAGCTATGAGTCGAAATGTATTGAAACTGCTCCATGACTCTCTGTGTCATCCGGGAGTAACAAGACAATCGCATTTAGTGGGAGCGAAAAACTTACCTTTCTCTTGTGAGAATGTCAGGCTGGTTGTCAATCAGTGCAGAATCTGTGCCGAAGTAAAACCCAGACAATTCGGAATTCTAATTAAGGCGATACAACCTTTCCAGAGATTAAGTATGGACTTCAAAGGACCGCTCCATTCTACATCTCGGAACACATACCTGCTAACGATTGTGGACGAATTTTCAAGATTCCCATTTGCATACGCCTGCTCTGATATGACGCATAATATAACACACTTAGGAACTGATTTCTAATAATATGACTTGTTTGTTTATGGTTTCATAATGCCTTTTTCATAAAGTAATATTGTAAGCATTCTGTAGGGATACTTAGGACTCCTTAGGAATCTATCATTATTTATTTTCTTCTAGTCGACAGGAAGCGTAGGGCCGGCCTTAGGCCACTGCAACCTATGCGTCCGAAGTGGGCCCGCACTTTCATAGTACCCGCGCTAATTCTAGGTGTATAAATTATTAAATTAAACTATTTTATAACTTAAAAAATAGAATTCCTGCTGCCTCCTGATTTAGAGCTCCTGGAAATCTCCTGAAATTGCAAAATATACGAAAAAGTCCTGGAAATATCCGGAAATGATTAAAATCTTTTGAAAACTCATACAAATCTCATGAAATATATAGACAAAAATTGTCATTTTGTGGTGTCATTCAATATGGAAAACACCAATCCTATGCGCGATAAAAACGGCATTATGCAATACCCGTTATTGTGGAATCGAGTGAAAGAAGCTTCTCGCGCCTCAAACTAATGAAGAATTACTTGAGGTCAACAATTCTCAAAGATAGATTGAAAATTTGATAATTCTTGCTATTGAGCGTGATCTATGTAGGAAACAGAATTCTTATGATATACTGTATGACTTCGCTACACGCAAGGCTCGTGTAGTAATTCTGTGCGTAGTAAAGAATGAAAAAAATTCAAAGACGAATATATTTTCTAATTGTTCCCAAAATGGTTTAGTCCGCCTTGCTATTTAGTGACGGGTGAATATAGAGTAGATTACTTGTTCTCTTTCCATGACTTCTTGGTCTATATGGTTAAGTCCGGCCCTGCTATTTAGTGACGGGTGAATACTACTTGTTCCCCCCCCCTATTTTTTTCGCCTCTAAAATTACGTGGGGTAACTCTAGACCGACTTGCAGAAATTAAAGAGTGATCTTTCTATTACTTGATGTTCAAACTCTTGAGCCATGAAGAGAATTATATATATATATATATATATATATATATATATATATATATATATATATATATATATTGTCACGATCTATGATGTGAAAGATGTCACGTTAAATATGAACTTGATCTAAACTGCACAATCAATGATCGTGATTGCCGAGGATCTAGAAATCGTCAGTTGATAAGATGATCATTTAGAAGTTGATAGTAGATAAGATGATTATCTAGAAGTTGCTGGTCGATAATACGATCTAAGTATATTATTATTATATTCAATGAAGAAACTTCTCCTCGTCAAATACAAAATACTTTAATTCAAAACTTGGAAAAGCTATTTACAATAATTGCAATAATATACTGTGATTGAATAAAACAAAATATATTTCTACTAGATTAAACTATCTACACAATATAATAATCATGTCATCTTCCTTTGAGTTCCAACACGAGACTTTAGTACATCTTATCTCTAACACATTCCGCTCGACACTGGCGGTGATATCTCCAAGCTTCCAGATCATCAGGCGTTAACACGTGACTAATATCTCGTTGTCGCATGGTCAACCAACTGAGCAATAAAATACAACTTAACATACAATAGTTAACATTTCTGACCAATTACAATTATTCTAATAAAAGGTTTCGGTCTACTTGGATATCCCCGAGCTAGCTGAAATCTTGCAGACAGACCTTGAGCAAAATATAGATAAAGCGTACATATATATATTATATATATATATATATATATATATATATATATATATATATATATATATATATATATATATATATATATATATATATATATATATATATATATATCATTCACATGTTTATGTGAGAATTCTGTAGGATCCTTAGGTATCCATCATTGTTTATTTTCTATTATTTACATGTATTTTATTCCTTTAACTTCCAGGCGGGGTGATTGTATTGTAACTGAGTTGTTTCTTTTCTTCGTGTGTCCAGCGTGTCAGAAGGTCATGTCCAGTGTGTGCGTGTTAATAGTAGATAGGCAATGTCAAAAATAGCCACGTCATTGGTATTCTAGTAGTTTTAATTCCATTACACACACAAACTCAGAGGTGGCCTCTATCGCACCCACCTATTTGCGATGAAAATTGAAGACGTAAAACATTCCATAATGTTACAAAGATTCATATGGCGTTGTAAAAATATTTTCATTTTGTGTGTGTGTAAAATGTTTACATGTTTCCGATGTTCCTTCAAAGTTAAAGATAATCTACTTTCTAGTCCAAACCCCCTACTGGATGACGGGGAAGGCAGCAAGCAGGGTATGAACCCGAGACCGTCGAGACAATCAGTCCATTGCTTTAACCACACGACCAGGCATTGCTGTTAGCTTAATAATAAAGTAATAAAAATTATTGTTAAAGAAATATACTACACATTACTCCATGTCAACTACCGAATATGTACAATATGTCAGACCAGCGATTTTAGATAATATTTTGTCATAGATTTGTAATTAAAGAAAAAAAAAAAGAACAGGTATTGAGCTTGTACTTCAACAACGTCTGCTCGATGTCCCAGCACAGTTACCAACAGAGCTTGTACTTCAACAACGTCTGCTCGATGTCCCAGCACAGTTACCAACAGAGCTTGTACTTCAACAACGTCTGCTCGATGTCCCAGCACAGTTACCAACAGAGCTTGTACTTCAACAACGTCTGCTCGATGTCCCAGCACAGTTACCTACAGAGCTTGTACTTCAACAACGTCTGCTCGATGTCCCAGCACAGTTACCTACAGAGCTTGTACTTCAACAACGTCTGCTCGATGTCCCAGCCCACAGTTACCTACAGAGCTTGTACTTCAACAACGTCTGCTCGATGTCCCAGCACAGTTACCGACAGAGCTTGTACTTCAACAACGTCTGCTCGATGTCCCAGCACAGTTACCTACAGAGCTTGTACTTCAACAACGTCTGCTCGATGTCCCAGTACAGTTACCAAAAGAGCTTGTACTTCAACAACGTCTGCTCGATGTCCCAGCACAGTTACCAACAGAGCTTGTACTTCAACAACGTCTGCTCGATGTCCCAGAACACAGTTACAGAGCTATTGGCATTTTCATTGAAATGGAACTAGAATGAGAATGTAGAGCTATCTAAACAAAACTTCTGTTTAGCAATCTTAAGATCTATATCTACTAGATCTAGATCAAAAATCAAAATTTCGAATATATTAGATGTAATTTAGATAACATTTACGGACAAAAGCCTAGATAATATATCAACAGACTGAAAGCAACACTACATTTAAAATAGTACATTAGTTTAAATATTTTATTACATTGCAATAAAGATCTAAACATTTGTAAATCAAAATCTATACTTTAAGTCTAGATTTAAACATAGAAATTGAAATTCTAGATCTTGATCTAGTCTAAATTCTAAAATGATTTTAATTTGAATATAAATCTAGATCTAGTGTTAAAATCTAGATTTAGTGTAAAAAAATCTAGATAAGATCTAAATCTAGCTAGTAAATCAGATTTTTTTTTAATACCAGAAAGTTGACGAGATTTAAAAAACATTGATGCGCCGAGTTATTATAGCATTTCATTTAAAGATTTAATTCCCTATGACGTTAAAGGAAAAAATATTCCATTTCGTCACACGGCCTAGTTAGACTTAAAATGTTTTAGTTTTAGTAACACGAGAGAGTTGACGAGGGTTTATATATGCCTATATATATATAAAATACACACACACACACTTTTATATATAATTGTAATATTGTTAATATTTGATATGTAAGTTATAGTCCCTAGTCATTGTGAGTTATGGTCTTTTGTTGTGAACATGTCCTTCCTGCCTAAGATGGCGTCCAGTGTTGATGATTAAAAGTGTTCGGCCCAACTACGACAATAGTTGCCTTAATTCTTCAGGACATACTTAACAAATATAAGTCAATTATGCGATTTCAAACAATCATTTGACGTAATTTATTTCTTATAAAACAATATCAGGAACAAATTTATAGTTAACGAAATATAAGTCAGTACAGACATATTATTGATCATGAGTTTTTGCAACTGTTAAGTACGAAAATTAAATTCAAAATACATTAGAAGAGATTACAAACATTTGTTGGCATTGATTTATTTTTTACAAAAACATCCAGAACAATCTATTTTAGATACTTAAAACACTATTGCAATGCTCCGGAAGGAACATTAAGGGTTAAATCAGATTTTCAATAGCTTTTAGTGTTGTTTTTTTAAAATATAAACGTGACTGACAGACCGACCCAGTAACATAATACAATGAAAAAAAAAAAAAAGCTGCTTTAACGCTGATGGAAGCACTAAACAAACTAAACGGTCTGCTTTTAGAAGAAAAAAAAAGCCGTTGCACCTAAACTTTGCAAGCCACAACGCATGGTGAAATAAGATTGTTTATTTCTCTTCTAGATTTTGAGATCTCAGTGTGACAGACGGACAGGCGGACATTTTGCACAAACCTAATAACGGCTTTTCTTTTTACGGGGGCGCTAATAAAATGACAGTAGAGTTGAGAGAAATGCTATCTACAAATATTGAGCGAAATCTTAGGTCATATTTAACATTGAATCTATTTCGGACATTTCAACCAATCACCTATAAAAATGCGTACTGTCCACATAACTGATAGAGTTGAGAAACTAAAATAAATGATTACAACTTTTTTTATTTTCTCTTTTTTTTTCTTTTCTTCCTTCCTCTCCTTCTCTTTGAGCACCCTGTCCCGTCTTGATTTAGCTTCTGAGTCAGAAGAGGAAGATGAATCTGAAGAGCTTGACCCCGATGAAGAATCGGAATCTACCTTCGGGTCAAAGTTAAAGTCATCCTCTAAGTCGCTGGATCTTTCACTTGAATTAGAATCACTGGACGAAGAAACTTCATCATCAAAGTCGCTGGATCTATCACTGGAGTTAGAATCACTAGAGGAAGAAAAGCGGAAATTAGAATACAGATAAAACTTCTGACACCGTTCTTAGCAAATCCAAAATTAGAAGACAAATATCAATATTTTTGTCACAGAAAATAAAATTACAAATATTTATCCTACAAATGTAAAACAAAAATGAAATGAAGTATTCAATATAAAACAAAAAATGGTATAAAAAATTTACCAAAAACTTGTTTCTATAGTGTACTAGCAGTACACACCGGATACCCCGTTTATTATGGCCAGAACACCCTTTTTTTCTTTTCTTCTTTTCTCTATCTCTCTCTCTCTCTCTCACTCTTTTTCGATCTCTGAAACCCCAGTTTTTAAATTCTTTTTTACTAGTGCATCGCAATTTCTCCCATATAGACTTTTGATTTGATTTGGAAAGACGCGCTTCATAATGCGCCAACGATACATACACGCTTTGATATTTTGAGCCCGTTCATTTTGGAGGGGGGGGGGTAGAATTTTAGTAGAGAAATCCCACAATTTGAGTATGAATTCTTTACTTATGTTAAAAATATATAGGCCTACTAATTATTTTTATTATTGTAACTCTATTGGTGACACATATGACGCAGGCTATTAATACAGTTTAGTGTGCTATGTCGATGGACAAGGGACAGTACTGATATGACCTGTGTTAGGGTCATGTGATAAAAAGCATCTTGGACCAGAGACAGTGTGTAAGGAAAGGCAGTTCAAGACATGACAGCGAAGAGACCGTGACTGTTAGTTGGCCATGAATTCTGTCCTGGTGGAGACCTTGAGTGAAACGTACGAGTCCAGGAAGAGATAAAGTGATAGTAGAGTTATTGTGTTGCCAGTTGTGGCTGTTATATGTTCATTAAACTACCATTATATTTCGGAACTCTTGTTGTCAAGTTAGATATGTTGTGTTGAGCAGTGTTTGCAGAAGTGCTGATTAAGAAAGAGAGAATCGTAACAATATTGTTATAAACCTGGTGGTGGCACAGATGGGGGTAGTGGTGTGAGTGTAGTCAGCCGACGCAAATCGCCCCAGGCCAGCGCTAGACGAGCGGTCAACCGTGACGAGTTACGACGGTCGGCTGAGACGAGTGTCAACATGGTGGTTCGGGAAGGATCGACGCCATGAACAGAGCTCTGAAGCGTCACGAAAGTTGTAGTCATCTGACCATCTCGAAACGTCGAGCGGCGTTCTGTCCGGTTCGAGAAGGCCAGCAGGGACCCTATATAAGAGCGGAGGTGTCGCAGTCAAGACGGTCGAGAAAAGGGGCTTAATACAGCAAGGTTCACGACAAGCGTTCAGAACACGGTCGACTACAGCACAGTTCAGCGATGTGGTTCTGTACGGAGCATTACGACGGTTCAGTGCGGAGTACTATCAAGTACAGTTGAGACGAACGGCGTCTTGATCTTGGTCTGTGTTCGAGTCCGACACAGCGAGCCTAGTGTGTGAAGTCAGTCCTGAACTGTTGAACCCAGTGCAAGCCCGGAACGAGACGGAGAGGCCAGTGCAAGAGTTGATACGGCGGTACGATGTTATCGGAGAGATATTTGTACAGTCTTGTGTTACGTGCTGCCAATTGTACAGTATTGGCTCAGATCTATTCAACTATGAAAGTGTTACGTTACTTTGGAGCCCTGAGTTGTCAAGTTCTTTAAGTTGGTGGTGTATGGTGCAGTTTGCAGAGAGCCTGGATAGTGAGATTCCTAACAATATGTTAACCAATTTTTAGATCATCTCAGCCCCCTCCCCCCTATTTTCTAGTATGTGTTGGTCAATTTTTATTTTTTTTTTGGGGGGGGGGGGTCCAATGTTTTTTGTAGAAATCAGTTAGTTAACAGAAATAGTTACATATTCATTCGATATAAGCTAATTATTGATATTCTAACCAAACTTCATATCATGTCGCTCTCATTTTAGTAAGGTGGCCAATTCAGTGGGGTGGGGAGTGATTACATCTTCACTATGAGTGGTTGCGGGCGGTCCCATTTTTATGATGGCCGAATCAGTGGGTAAATGGAATGGGGGGTGATCTTATCTACCACTCTCCCCACCCTAACCATGGGAGTTTGCGGGGGGGGGGGGCGCGGTCTAATTTTTTTTTTGCAAAAATCATAGTTATGGTTTGTGAACAAAATTAGTTAAATATCTATATCGTCGGCCTCCGTCAGTCGTGAAACGACTAGGGTTCATCTCGATAGCGAGATGAAAGCCTGGGCATTGTCTATGGTCGGAACGATGTCGCCAACACAGCAGTTCCCCCCTCTCCGCGCAGCTGATGAGACCAAAGGAACGGAATATCCGATACAGTTTGGGATCCGTAGCGCCGCAGGCTCTGTTAGGCTGTAGCACAGTGTGCAGCAACCTGCCTAAGGGTCACCAGCTCCTGATTTTTCCTCCTCTATATAATAAAAGCTAATTATTGTTATTGGAACCCATTTGTTCTAACCTCAAATTAGATCATTAGTAAATCTAAAATGAAAGAGCGTGGTCGGTACCAGAAGGGACCGTGAGAGATGCAGTAGATGCCATCGCCCCCGACCGGCACTACTGGACTGACCAATACGTTTTCTTTTCAGTTTTAGAGAAGAAATGTCGATATTTTAGATCAAAAACAAATCTGTCATCAATAGAAGCTCTATATGCTATATATTAAATTCGTATAGCGTTGCCCCATTCTTCAATGTTAAATGCAATCATTAAAAAAATATATAATTTAGAGACGACAATTATATGATTAATAAATGATTAATTGTTTTTACTCTACCGCCCCATCCCGCTTTTCCAATGAAAAGTTGAATGTCAAAACAGAATAATCCAATACAGCGTCAGTGTCTATGTAAATGTGCATGAATTTATCATGATTATTTAAATAAAGACTTTGTTTATGACAATTTTGAATGATCGATATTGCTAACATGTGTTTCGTTTCTCGAATAAAAACTAGAAAGGACCGGAAGTACTTTTTTCTTTATATATCTTTTGCAATTCTCAGTTCATTTTTTCCATTCAATGAACATTTGATTATGCTGTACATTTAGACGTACGAGATAGAGACACAAAAATCTGCACAAAAATACGAGCAGTTGGAATCAAACCCGCTCTTGAAGTTCGGAGTACCCCAAGGATCAGTTCTAGACCCAGTGCTGTTCACTATGTACACATATCCACTCAGCGGTGTCATACGACCAACCGGCGTCTTATACCATTTCTTTGCCGATGACTCATAGTTATACGATTACTCAGTACCCTCAGAGGTGTAGCATCTGGCAGAGAAAATCAGTGGTACAGTTGCAAGGGTGAGCGATTGGATGGTTGAGAATAAACTCAAGTGGAACGAAGATAAGACAGAAATAATTAAGATTGGCACTCGGAACAACGTCTCAAAAGTCGAAAACACAGATTTTCTTTTTATCACGAACTGCCAGGTTCCTTATGTCCATGTAGTGCGGAATCTTGGAGTTTTCTTCGACCCACATATAAGTCAGCTCTGCAAGGGTCTTTATCTGGAGCTGCGCAGATTAGGCCAGATCCGACCATTGGCTTCCCGTGAAAGCGAGAATCGATTACAAGGTCGCCACACTTTGTCATCAGTGTATATATAGCAATGAGATGCCCTTGTACCTTAGCGAACTGATTTCCCCCAGAGAGCCCTGCGCTCAATGGACTCAACGCTTTTAGTGGTGCCACGTTTCTGGTTTCTCCCCCAAAAGCTACGGTCTGCGAGCTTTTTCAGTAGACGGACCAAAGATTTGGAACTCACTCCCCATTGATCTCAGACAGACAATATGCTACACCACTTTTAAGTAGAACATTAAGACCTATCTGTTTAAAACTTTTTTTTAGATTTATTGCTATTGTAGCTATCGTGTTTGTGTTTGTAATGTTATTACAGCTTATTGAGCCTACATTTTGTTTGTTAACAGCACTTTATAAAAAAAATTACTTTTATTATTATTATTACTGTATATGTATATGTGAATATGTAAATGATAATATACATGATACATGAGAGACCGAAAGTATCTATAATATTAATAATAATGCAAAGTTGAAAAAAAATGCCCAATTTTTCCAAAGCGTATTTAAATTTCAAAATGTTTAAATAACAAAAGGAGAGCTAAAACACAAACAGTCCATATGGCCACAATTCAAATCTCATTTAGGGCTTTTCTGTATTTGGGCTGTAAAAATGAATATCTATTAGAATAATTAGATTAAGATTTTACCTCTCTTCGCATTTCTTTTTCTTATGTTTCTTTAGCAGTACTAACACTAAGTCCTGTTCGGCCCTAAAAGAAAAAAGTTTTTATTTAGAAAAAAAATGTATATGTATATATATATGGATTAGTTTTTTAAAAAAGGATATACCTATATTTAAAATTTATTTAATAATGTGAGCTTGCGCTCATAGAGCTATATTTTTATGTATTCTATTTTTTATAGGCTAGTGCCAAATTTATTATTTGTACTTCCGCTTTTTGTGTAAGTTAGGGTGGGGTGTATACAAAGTGAGCCACGCTGTTTTAAAAAACAGTTCAGTGTACAATTGACCAGTGGTCAGTATAGTATGTCTGTGTGACAGCCGAAGATCTTTGTGGTCTGTCGTGTACTTATTTTTATTCCTGTACCTGGGACGGCCTGTAAGTTTGCGATTGTTACTGCTGTGTTACTGCTTTTAGCTGCTGAAAGTAACTGCTGTTTTAACTGTTGATTTTAACTGTTCTAAGCTGCTATTGTAGATTTATTTTGTCTCTGTAGGTACTAGTGTAATGTTGCCTTAGAGTTCTATTAGTAAACTTAGTTATAGTCTGTTTCTGTTCTTATTGAATAGATCTACTAATACTATAGTAAGGTACTAACTAAGATGTTCTTGTTGTAGTTTTAGTTATGAGTTGGTTGTAGTAGTAGAATATTGTAGATCTAGACTAGTTTATTGTAGTTTGTTAGTGTAGATCTAGGTCTAGACTAGTGTAGTAGTTGTAGTGATTTAGTTAGATAGTTGGGTTGATCAGTTTGTGTTAGATAGTTGGTTAGTGTTTGTAGTGGTTAGTCAAGTTAGTGTATATATATATATTATATTTTATTATTGATTCATTTATTTTTATGTAAATAAAGTTTCGGTTTGTTTATTTATCCTAAACTAAAGTTTCGTTATCTTGCTTTCATTTAGTTTAGGTTAGTATAACTAGTTGTCTGGTTACTTAGGCGACTCTAGCCCCTTGGTCACCATACCGAGGTGCACAGATTGAGCCCACCCAGTAGCGCTAACATCTGCCTACTGTTGGTAAATTTTAATGTTGAGCAGAAGAGAATAGGTATCTCCCACTCGCGCCTGCCTGACCTGCTCACATTTTTGGTGTCAGAAGTGGGATCTGTGCTTGAGTGACCAGACACACGTTTTTTTTTGGGATTAGGTACCTGTTCCTCAGCTTGCAATTCCTAGCAAGATGACCAGGTTTGCCACATGTGTAGCATTTCCTGTTCTTCGTCGCTGGCCTCTTATGGTTAAGAGTACGATTTGTCTCAGCGCGCTGTTGTGAGGTAATCCGTCTCACACTACCGCTAATTTGATCAGGTCGATGGTGGTTGCAATGGGGACAGTTCTGTGGCCCCGAAAGTTGTAGGCTAAAACAGCAGCTTAGAACAGTTAAAATCAACAGTTAAAACAGCAGTTACTTTCAGCAGCTAAAAGCAGTAACACAGCAGTAACAATAGCAAACTTACAGGCCGTCCCAGGTACAGGAATAAAAATAAGTACACGACAGACCACAAAGATCTTCGGCTGTCACACAGACATACTATACTGACCACTGGTCAATTGTACACTGCACTGTTTTTAAAACAGCGTGGCTCACTTTGTATACACCCCACCCTAACTTACACAAAAAGCGGAAGTACAAATAAAAAATTTGGCACTAGCCTATAAAAAATAGAATACATAAAAATATAGCTCTATGAGCGCAAGCTCACAATAGGATGACTGATTCTTGCTTATTGGGGAAACAGGAGGTAGTAAATAATTTTCCATTAAAATCCACTACTTCCTTTAATCTTGAAATATTTCTAAGAATTAATATGTATTACATTATTTCCAACGTCAACGTAGACTGCGTTGGTCTTTATGGAACAATGTATCTTTTAGTTGGTCTGGTTTGTCACATGCAAGAAGATTTTTTATGAATAAATTAAATAAATAAATAAACCAATAAATATTCGCTGGCCGAATAAGAAGCATCGTACGTTTATGCAGCTGTCTGTGTCTAGGTTCAATACCCGAATGGAATGAAATAACTTAAATTATTTATTATATTTTAAGTTTAATAATGGAGGTATTGTTCTTTTAAAAATATATTTTAAAATGTTTTTCTTCTTTTACAATTCCTCTATCATGGGCGTAGCCAGGATTTTTTTCGTGGGGGGGGCTTTCTTTCTCTCCCCCCCCCCCCCCGCCCCCATCCGGAAAAAAATTATATATATACATATGTTTGTATGGATGGATGTGTGTGTGTGTACATAATTAATCTCTATTACATTCTGACCTTTCATTCTTTTGGAACACGTTTATTGTGCCCTTGAATAGGTTCTTCCTGGAGTTAGTGGAAAAATTGTTGACTAACCGCCACTGTCAGCAGGGGCCTGGTGGAGCGCTGAGAGCTCCCTAATCGCGGGGCGCCAAGCACTGTTTTTGGTATTGAAAGCCAACTAAATGCATATTCTGAGGTATCTACAGTGCATTATTTTGCTTTAAAAAAGTTTTATTTTAAAAACGTAATGTGCTATTCTTACTGACTTAGACCCTCCCGCGCTGTTCGGCGCATTTTCTTTTGCTGGCAAGCTGCTTCCACAAAATTCTGTCACTGGCAATATCTGAAGCCTCTTTCCACCTGCTCTGAGGACCTCCATGAAAGTGTGGCGCCAAGTTGTACTAGGATGTTATCGCAACTCTTATTATGCGTAATTTATTTTGTTGGAGAACATGTCCCGCAAACCTCATGCGACGCTCTGTCACACACTTACTAAGGGGTGGACTCCCATTTCGGCAAAGGATTTCCTTGATTTAGACCCGATCTCTATAACCAACTCCTTTATCCGTCTTAGCCATTTTGTAGAGCCACATTTAGTGCTTTTAAATTTCATTGCACTTTATTAATGGAGCCCAGCCACTGGTAGACATGTGTAACTTCTCTTGACTACAATCTTGGAATTAGGTGACTATTTTACTTTAGATGTTATATCAAAAAGGGAAGTTTTATCGTCAAAATAATCTGTTGGGGGTTTTTAAACCTCAAAACTATCTTGAGGGGTTTTAAACTTTTAAAAAAGCAATCTGGAGGAGAGGGGTTGAAACTCAAAACCCCCCATTGGCTTGGCTACGCTCAAAGAATTTTAGTGTGTAATTTGTTTTTTTTTTAATGTTGAAGAGGTATTTTTTTAGCATCAAACCCCTCTGAAGGGAAATTTAAACTCAAAACAGCCAATAGGCTTGGCTACGCTCATAGCATTTTGATTGCGAAATTTGTTTTTTTTTTATTTTGAAGATTTATTTTTTAGCTTCAAACCCAGCTGAAGAGGGGTTTAAACTCAAAACCCCTTTGGCTACGCTCATACAATTTTGAGTGTGTAATTTGCTTTTTTATATTGAAGAGGGGTTTATCGTAAATTTTGGAGAGGGGTTTAAAATCAAAATCTTCCTTAGATGTGCTCTTGGAATTTTGGGATTGTCGTTTGCATTTGTTTTTGTTTTATAGAGAGGGGGATTTCAATGCAAAACCCCATGGTAGGGGATTTTAAACTCAAAGCCCTTGGTAGGGGGTTTCAAACTCAAACCCCCCTGGTAGGAGGTTTCCAACTCAAAACCCCCTGGTAGGAGGCTTTAAACCCAAAAACCCTCGTAGGGGGTTTTAAACCCAAAACCCCTTGATTTGGGGTTTCAAACTCAAAACCCCTCAAAACCCCCTGGTAGAGGGTTTTCAACTCCAAACCCCCTTGACTATGCTAGGGTAAGTGATGGTTTAGTATTAAAATTTCACCTAAAATAAACAAAATTAAAGAAAAGATCAGTCACTAAACTCCGACATTTCGAGGGGGGGGGGTTCAACTCCAAACCCCATTGACTATGCTAGGGTAAGTGATGGTTTAGTATTAAAATTTCACCTAAAATAAACAAAATTAAAGAAAAGATCAGTCACTAAACTCCGACATTTCGAGGGGGGGGGGTTCAAACGCTACGCCCATGACCTCTATTCAAGTTAGAACCAGAAAACTCAAACCAGGAACTAGAAACAGAACGCGGTTATCAAAAACTTCTATAATGATTTTCCTAGAAATTTTACAATTGATTTATACAAGTATGAAAAGAATTACTAGCTCGTGGCCACACAGAGAAAACTATAGGGGATTACACATCACAAATGGAAGTTGTCAATCAGACATAGCAGAAATAAATACCTATCAATATTAATATTACTAGCAAGATAGATGCAACATCTGCAAAAAAGTATGCACCATGAAACAGAAAGCCATTCAATGTGACACCTGCGATGAATGGTACCATACATTATGTCTCCATATGAATACACCTGTGTATTATGCCTTAGGCAACAAAGACGCATCATGGCACTGTGTACCGTGTGGGTTACCTCAGTTTACATCAGGACTGTTTGATTCCTTTGATGCGGACACTTCTAACCCATACAACATCCTAAACACCATCCCAAACCAAACTCACCAACCACTAGCCAGATCCACTCCTGTTAAACCTAAATCTACTAAAATTAATACAACAGCCTCACTAAACAAACCTACTAAAGAAGTAATACCAAAATACCTTAAAACCTTAGTAATAAATTTTCAAAGCATTAGGAACAAAACAGCAGACTTAGAAATTTTATTCGAATGTGAGAAACCAGACATAATTGCAGGAACAGAAACTTGGCTACATCTTGAAATTTATAATACAGAATTTTTCAATAGTAATTATGAAATTTTTAGAAAAGATAGGGCTGATAATCATGGAGGAGTTCTTTTAGCAATAAAAAACACTCTTATAGCAGAAGAAATTACCTTACCTAACTCAAAAAATATAGAATCAACATTTTGTAAAATTAATACCACCTCAACATCCCTAATAATAGGCAGCATTTACAGACCACCAAATTTTAGTTTAGAATACATGCAGGAACTATGTAATCAGATTACTACACTTAAAGAGACAAATAAAAATGCAGTTTTTTGGATTATGGGTGATTTTAACCTACCAGATATAAAATGGAAAACACTAACCATAGATAAACACCAAAACCTTAAGGACATGAATGAGCTTTTCATAGAAACTTTACACAACCTAAGTTTAGATCAAATCATTAAAAAGCCAACTAGATTAGCCAACAGACCTGGATTAGTAGTTGATTATGATATTATCCCTGGTCTATCAGACCATGAGATCATAAAAATACACAGTCAGATAAAAGCAGTAGCCAATACAAAACCCAAAAGAAAAATCTTACTCTGGAATAAATGTAACCTAACACAACTACACCAAGCTGCATTAAACTTTCAACAAACATTCTTATTACAAAAAGACATTAACCAACCAGTCGATGACCTCTGGAATTTCATTAAAAACCATCTTAAAAGCATTATAGAAAATCATATACCAACTAAATACACATCAAACAAAATAAATAAATGCTGGCTTAATAATAGACTAAAGAAGCTTTGTAAACAGAAGGAAAACCTATATAGAAAATTTAAAGCAACCAAGGCAGAAAGAGTTTACAAAAAGTATATAAAAATTAAACACCTACCCAAAAAGTAAGCAGACAGCTGCAGAGTGAATGCATAAACAATGTAATATCTAAAGATAACAACAAAAACCTATGGTCATACATTAAGTCTAAGAAAATGGAAACAACAGGCATAGCGCCATTAAAAGATGAACATAACATAATACATAATGATAATGAAACTAAAGCAAACATCCTAAACAAATACTTTGCATCAGCATTCTCAGCCCCAGGAGACAAAGACATATTTCTTAATTTGAACCAAGTAGACAACATAGAAGATTTAGTAGTACAAGAAAATGGAATTAAAAAACTATTAGCCAACACCAAACCAAATAAAGCGTCTGGACCTGATGGTATTCCAGCTAGATTACTAAAAGAACTAAGCAATGAGCTAGCCCCAGTGTTCAAAATACTCTTTCAAGCATCGCTTAACCAGGGCAGAGTACCAAAGGACTGGAAAGAAGCTAATGTCACCCCCCTATTTAAAAAAGGAGAAAAATCTGATCCAGGAAACTACAGACCAGTATCACTTACCAGCATCACATGTTAAATCCTAGAACACATAATATGTAGCAACATCATAAACCACTTAGACAAACATAATGTCCTCACACCATACCAACATCGCTTTAGGAAATATAGATCATGTGAAACACAACTAATAGGACTAACTGATGATTTTTCAAAAGGTTTAGATAATAGTGAACAAATAGATGCTATCTTACTAGATTTCACTAAAGTTCACCACCATAGTTTGCTTAAAAAATTAAAATATTTCGGCATTTATGATCCACTGCATCAGTGGATTAAAGATTTTCTGATAGGGAGAGAACAAACTGTAATAATAAATGGCTTTAAATCAACGCCGATAACAATAAACTCAGGTGTACCTCAAGGAACAGTCTTGGGTCCACTACTATTTTTAATTTACATAAATGATTTACCAAATTGCATTACTTCAGGAACAAAAGTTAGATTATTTGCAGACGATTGCATAATATATAGAACAATAAAAACAACACAAGACACAGATATTTTACAAAGAGAATTAGATGAATTACAGAAATGGGAATCAAATTGGAGCATGTCTTTCCACCCAGAAAAATGTCAGTTGTTAAGAGTAACAAAAAAAAAGCTAAAACAAATTAATTCCACTTATCTTATTCATGGCAAACCAGTAACAGACTAAAAACGCAAAATACCTAGGTGTTATAATAAATGAAAAACTGTAAAAAAAAAAATCAAACAAAGCATTAGGGTTTATTAAAAGAATTTTTTATAAATCAAATAAGGACATAAAACTAAAATGTTATTTAACCTTGGTTAGGCCAATAATAGAATATGCATCTTCCGTTTGGGACCCCTCAACTCAAGAAAACATTAAGAAACTGGAACAGACACAAAATAGAGCAGTGAGATTCATAACAAACGAATATTCACATTTGACTAGAGTACCACCTTTAGTAAAATCACTAAATTTAGAAAGCCTTCAGGACAGAAGACTCAAAAGTAAAGTAGCAATTATACATAAAACACTGAACCATAATCTTCAAATACAAAAACAAAATTTAATAAAATCCTCTAAAAGACACAAAGATAAAGGCATATTCCTCGCCCCATATGCTAGGACAAATTTGTACAAGTACTCCTTCTTCCCTAGTGCTATTAGAGCATGGATTGGGTTGCCTGAGCTAGCCAAGAAAAAATTTGTAACCTCTCTTGAATACGCTCTTGGAATTAAGTGACTGTAGTTTGCTTTAGATTTTATATCGAAAAGGGAAGTTTTATCGTCAAAATCATCTGTTGGGGGTTTTAAGCTATAAAATCTCTGGAGTTATGTTTTTTTTTTAAATTCAAAATCCCATTTAGCTACGGTCATAGAATTTAGTAACTGTAGTTTGCTTTAGAATAATATTGAAGATAGATGTTTTCCACCTGAAAACACTCGGTAGGGGTATTTTAAACTCAAAACCATCTGGAGAGGTTTTAAACTTTTTAAAAAGCCATCTGTAGGAGAGGGATCTAAACTAAAACCCCCAATTGTCTTGACTACGCCAAATAATTTTAGTGTGTAATTTTCTTTTTTTATATTGAAGAGGTATTTTTTAGCATCAAACCACTCTGAACGGGGGTTTAAACTCAAAACTCCTTTTGGCAACTCTCATAGCATTTTGAGTGCGTAATTTGCTTTTTTCTTACATCGAAGATGTATTTTTTAGATTCAAACCCCGCTTGCGGGGGGTTTAAATTCAAAACCACTTTGGCTACGCTCATAGATTTCTGAGTCTGTAATTTTCTTTTTTTTTAATATTGAAGATGTATTTTTTAGCTTCAAACTCCGCTGGAGGGGAGTTTAAACTCAAAACCCCTTTGAATACACTCATAACATGCTGAGTGTATAATTTGCTTTGTTTTTAATATTAAAGAGGTATTTTTTTTACCTAAAAACCCCACTGAAGGGGGGTTAAAACTCAAAACTGAGTCAAAACCCATTTAGCTACGCTCATAACATTTTGAGTGCATAATTTGCTTTTTTTTTTTCATATTGAAGAGGTATTTTTAGCTTCAAACCCCGCTTGCGGGGGGTTTAAATTCAAAACCACTTTGGCTACGCTCATAGATTTCTGAGTCTGTAATTTTCTTTTTTTTTTATATTTGAATACACTCATAACATGCTGAGTGTATAATTTGCTTTGTTTTTAATATTAAAGAGGTATTTTTTTTACTTTCAAACCCCATTGACAGGGGGTTTAAATTCAAAACTGAATTAAATCCTACTTAGCTACGCTCATAATATTTTGAGTGCGTAATTTGCGTTTTTTTTATACCGGGTATTTCATTTCGGGGGAAACACCCTCCCCCCCGGCTACGCCTATGATATATATATATAAAGCGATATATTATATAAATATAATATATATATATTATATCATAAAAGCGATCACGGTAATATTCATGATGATATCCCCTTTTCCCCCACCGCTTTCTCCCCTGGTCATATGATCATAGAACTCTGAAAGCATGACATTGTGCTAAATAAAAACAATTGGTAAAAATATTTCTAATCGCACAGATTTATTATTAGTACCAGGTGACCGAGCCTCAATCAGTGGAATAATATCTTAAGGAAGGATATATATAACCGAAATCATTTTTGGGAATATTTTTGTAATGACGAAAATGAACGATCGGGTAAAGACTTCCAATCTGAAGTGTTGCTTTTTCGTTCTGTCAGTTCTCAATGTAATTGTACATGGCGATTAGAAAAGAAAGTCTCTTAGTCTCAAGGTAGAAAAATCACAGCTCACGTCGCGTCGTTTTACAATGCATCTTTTGCGTAAAACTATTGGCCTATTATTAGCTTGGAAGAAAGTATTTGCAGTGTAACTTCTAAAATGGTTACGTTCAGACATTAATATTGCAATTAGTATCATGGGCGTAGCCAGGATTTTTTTTTCGGGGGGTGGGGTGGGGTGGGGTTCCCTCCCCCCTCACCCCCCCAGAAAATTATATGTATATATATATCATATATCTGATATTATGATACTTTAGATATTTTTCAAAGTTCTGATGCAACGGCTATTTTTTTTTTGCTTTCTGAAAGCAAGCCCTAAGCGTAGCCAGGAAGCTAGGGTTCAGCCCCTACCTCCGAAAACAAACCATAAGAGTAACCAGAAAGTTCGGGGTTCAAGCCCTTCTTCCGAAAACAAACCATACACCTAGCCAGGAAGTTCTGGGTTCAACCCCTACCTCTGAAAACAAAATATAAGCGTAGCCAGAAAGCTCGGGGTTCAAAACCTCCCTCCTAAAACAAACCATAAGCGTAGCTAAGAATTTCAGGGTTCATCCCCTACCTCCGAAAACAAACTATAAGCGTAGCCAGGAAGTTCGGGGTTCAAACCCTACTTCCGAAAATAAACCATAAGCGTAGCAAGAAAGTTTAGGATTCAATCCCTACCTCCAAAAACAAACCATAGGCGTAGCCATGAAGTTCGGTTTTCAAAGCCTACCTCAGAAAACAAACCTTAAGCGTAACCTGGAGGTTCGGGGTTCAAACCCTACCTCTGAAAACAAACCAAAATCGTAGCCGGTTCGTTCGGGGCTCAAAACCAACCTCCGAAAACAAACCATAAGCGTAACCAGCATGGGCGTAGCCAGGATGGTTGGGGTTTAAACCCCCACCCCTGAAATGAAATCCCCCTCAAGGGGGGGGGGGAATTTAGCTTCAGCGGTGTTTGAAGCTGAAATATACCTCTTCAATATAAAAAAAAGCATATTACACACTCAAAATTATATGAGCGTAGCCAAAGGTGTTTTGAGTTTAAACCCCACTCTTTTGTTGGACTGGGAGTCGACCCCTTATTAAGGTTGTGACAGAGCGTCGCATGAGGTTTGCGGGACATGTTTTCCTATAAAATGAATTACGCATAATAAGGGTTGCGATAACATAGGGGCCATTAGGAGGAAAGCGCAAACTGGGAAATCATCGTATAACTTGGCGCCACACTTTCATAGAGGATAATGCACTGTAGATACCTCAGAATATGCATATTGTTGGTTTTCAATACCGGAAAAGTGTTTGGCTGCGAGGCTCCGCCGCGAACCCCACCTGGGACCTTTCAGCGCTTCCCCACACCCCCTTGCTAGCAAGTTGCGGGGAGTCTACAAATTTTCCACTAATTCCAGGAAGAACCTATTCTAGGGTACAATAAACGTCCTCCGAATGGTCAGAATGTAAGAAAGATTAATTATGTACACACACACGCACACACATATAATAATGGCTGGGGGAGGGGAGAAAAAAAATCCCCCCCTCCGAAACCAAAAAAAAACCTGGCTACGCCCATGGTAGCCAGGAGGTTCTGGTTTCAAACCCTACCTCCGAAGTGTTAAATTCCCTAATTGAAAAAAAAATACATATCTAATTTTATCAAATATAATTTCATTTTCTTGCTTGAAAAAAAAATGGCATGATCATAAATACACTTCTTTAGAAACACAACGACCAATTTATTGTGTCGTATAAATGTTATTTCTGTGACATAGTCCTTGTTACTGTTCAATTAAAACTCTGGGCTTGTGGCGACATCTCTTCAGCTGCTTACACTATTGGGCCACTTAAAAGCGTGTCCCAGAATTGAAGTGCCTCGAAAAATTCTAAATATGAGTACAGCAAATGTGCTTGACATCAATGGGACTATATCGCTAAAACAGCATAAGCGTCTAATTAAGGGAAATTAAATTTTAATTAGATTTTCAATAGCTTTTAGTCTTTTTTTTTCACGCTACTAACACTGACAGACAAACCCAAAAAAGTCGCGTCTTTAATCCTTATATATATATATATATATTGTCTAACTAGCCCATGAAAAAAAATGCTACAAGAACAAACTCGGTGCACCAATTCTATGATCCCTCGAGAAGCTGCTCGTATAGAAGACATTTTTTAGTCTAACTAGGACGTGTGACGTAATGGAATTTTTTTCTTTGACCTCATATGGAGTTAATTCTTTAAATGAAATGCTAAAAGAAATCGCTCGGTGTATCAATGTCTATGAACACTCAACAAGCTGCTCGAATAGATGATATTTTTTATTCTAACTAGGCCGTGTGACGTATTGGATTTTTTTCTTTGACGTCATATGGAATAAATTCTTTAAATGCTAAAACAACTCGGTATACTATATTATTAAACCTCGTAATGTGACTCGCATTTTAAAAAGACATAAAAGCTAGATTTAGCTCTAATCTAGATTTTTTACAGTAGATCTAGATTTGTTTTACACTAGAGCTAGATTTTTAAAACTAGATCTAGATTTAAGTTCTAATTAAAATCATTATAGAATCTAGATCTAAAATTTCTTGGTCTAGTTTAGAATGTATGTTGTTTTACATGTTTCGTATGTTCCTTCAGAGTTGTAGTCCAAACCTCCCGTAGGATGACGGGGGATGGGAGTGGGCAGGGTTTGAACCTGGGTTCATCGATGAATCCAAACGACAGTCCAGCGCGCAAACCGCACTACCAGACAGCCATGATTTAGACTAGATCAAGATCTATAATTTTAATTTCTAGACTTAAAGTGTAGATTTTTATTTCTAAAGTCTAGATTGTCAATATGTCAATATTGCAATGTTATAAAATACTAAAACTAATCTACTATTTTAAAATTTCATATTGCAATTTGTCTATTAATTGATTATCTAGTTGTTTTTTTTATAAATCTTATCTGAATTACTTCTACATTATCCCAAATATATATTTCAGATCTAGATATAGTAGATATAGATATTGAGAGTGCTAAATTAGTAGTTTAATTTAGGTAGATCTACATGCTCATTCTAGTTCCATTTAAATGAAAATGCTCAATACCAAAAGATTATCTAAAATCGCTCTTCTAACATATTGTACATATCCGGTAGTTGTCATTCCGTAATGTGTAGGTATATTATCAATAGTAGGCTATTAGTTTGTAACCAGTTTGTCATTACATTAAGAGCGATACCTGGTCGTGCGGTTATCACACAAGACTGATTATCTCTACGGTCTCGGTTTCATACCCTGCTCGATGCCATCCTCCGTCGACCAGCGAATATGTGGATCCGACAGGGGTCCGTCTACCACGAGGGCCGCCTCTGAGCTTGTGTGGTAACACAAACTCTCTTTCTAATCTTGTTAATTTCTTTTTTAAGTTTTGAAAATGTGCATCTTTTTAATATTGAGTTTCCTAAAGTTTATTCTTTATGTCATTAAGATTTATAATGTGTGAAACGTAGAATTTTCCCGAAGCAATGATCACTTGGCTAAATATACTCCAATGCAGACAACGCAGACGCCCATGGCCTCACCCATAAAAGGTGTCACCAAATAATAAAAATAAAAAAAGAAAACAAAGGCATTATATGAGTATAATAAACTTCCCGCTTTTCTATCTATCTGTCTGTCTATCTATCTATCTATCTATCTATCTATCTATCTGTTTATCTATCTACACATCTGTCCATCCGTCTGTTTGTCTGTCGGTCTATCTATCTATTTATTTATTTAATTATTTATTTGCGATATTTTAAATGCCATATAGACCCTTCTTTTGTATGTAATTTCGCAGAGACTAAAATTATTCTCTGGCATGAATGTGTCATAATCATTTAAAGGTGGCTGAGGGATAAGTGCTTGGCTGTTTCGAAAAGAGAGGTCCCGGGTTTGAATCCTGAAGACTGGTATTTCTAATTTCATTATTAATACCACGCTCATGAGTCCACCCAATTCTATTAGATTGAGGAAAGTAATGACTGGTTACAAGACAACCTCGTTAACCATCGGCCATAGAGACAGATGACGTATACATCGGCAGGTCAGAATAGGTAGGCCTACTTTTTAGCTTTTAGTTAAAGAAAGACTTGTTTTTTTGTTGACAATTTATAATTCATAAACATTTTAAGTGCAGTTACACAAATACGTCTATAACCCCAAGACATTTTTCCAACTTGCCTTTTCTAAATCTCAAATGTCTCCATTGTATAAATAACCTTTCTCCTATAACCAACTTTCAAATTGAGCTTAAGGGACACAAAATTAAGAATAATCATCATCATCATCATCTTTTCCCTGACTTCCGCCAATTGTGGTCAGAACCAGAGGATCCAGTACTTTTAAGGAGTAATGTATCTTAACTAATAACATTTTAAATAACTTGAATAACTTCCTTTTATTAACAAACTAAATAACACTTTTTTTTTAAAATATAAACAAAATCAACTTGTGATCAAATGCAATAAATGTAGTAGACATTAGTAATAATATCTTTTCACAAAATCTAACTCACTACAATAACACAACCTTTTAGTCTCACGTTCTGGAGTCGTCTCCCCTAACTAACACCAAGTGACGACAATGCCACCTATGTTGCATCATACACAACCAATCGCTAACCTCTTCCTACCATCACCATATAAACACACACGCACACTCCATAGCACTCCTCCTTTCCGAACGCTGGAGGGAGCACTTTAACAGAGGGGTTCGGGGCGACGCCATGCGTTTTCTTGCATTCATCGATGCGCAAACGAGTTCTCCTGACGTCTATGGCTCAGTGTTTATCCTAATAAAAGGCAAGTGAAATAAAGTAAAGTGGTGGTGGTGGCATGGGCTGACGCTGAAGTGTAATTGACAATCGAGGCACATGAAGCGTCACTGTGGGGGAGAGAAGTGTTCAGTCGAAATTTACAGGCCTGTCCTTTTCAATGTACCGGTAATAGATACTAGAACTAGACCAAAGGAATGTATGGGAAGCACTTATTTGTGGGCCTTTATACTTTTAATGTTATAAGTAGAAAGTAAATAATAATGACCTGGAAATAAATGAACGGACGTAGCTGGTGAGTAGTTATCTTAAACATTACTATATGTATCGGCACTGCAATTTCTTTGGATACATCAGCTGCGTAGAGTGGGGGGGGGGGAATGATGTTTGGGCGTCATCGTTCCGACCACAACTTATGCACAGGCATTCATCTCATTACCATATGAGGTGGTCCATAGTCGCTTCGTGTCTGAAGGAGGCCATAGTGTTAATCAAATAGTTTTGTCTAATTTTTTAAAGGAACGCCTGTAATACAGATGGTAAGAGAATATGACCTACAGAACTGGCTACAAAGTACAGTAATAAGGAACTACCGGTACTAATAACAAGATTTATTTGCATTGTAGACATAGTCCAGAGTCAGACTAAAGAGATTTTAAGAGTGCATCTTTTTTTTAAATAAGTGATTGAAGTACTTGTCCTATTAGTCTGGCGTCTGGCTTAACCAGAAGAATTTCGTTAACGATCCTCTTGGATAGCTCAGGACTTGGAGAGCGCTTTAAGCTCCGACTGTTCGGTCCAGGGGCGCATTCCAATTGTAATGAAATAACAATGTTACAAAGAAAATTTGTGTGGAAACACAATTTCAAAATCGGCCCCCGAAGTGGTCCGCTCAGGCAGGTAAAAAAAGGCAGATTTCAATTTTTATTTTTGGAAGACTATCAGAAACTATGAACTACAAACAATAACAAAACCATATCTCTTTCGATACAAGAAGAAGAGACGTGCGCGTTAATAGTTAATTATCTTTCTTTTTTTAAATTCATTCTTGTGTTATCAGTTATAAGAAATAATTGTGCAACATTTCAACCTAATCCGAGTGTGGATAACGTCTACATACTTTGTACTAGACAGTAATATCCTACTACTAACCTGTAGTGTAACTGAGTTGATTTTCAGCGTGCGTCCAGCGTGTCAGAAGGTCATGCCCAGTGCGTGTTTCATGTCTAGTGTGTGTGTGTGTGTATAGACTGCATCAGTGTTATGCGAGACGTGCTGGTTTCATTCACTGTTTACTGTAGTCTAATTTTGTCGAATAAAGCCATATTATTGGAATACTAGTATTTGTTGTTTCATTACATAACAAAAAAATAGTCCCAACTATAGGCCGCCGCTTTAATGTTTGTAGCTACCAATAGATAAATTTAAAACCTTAGTGGTAAAGCGTTAGCTTGGGGAGGTTTAAGCACTGAGTTCGAATTCAGGTCGTTCCTTACCCATCCCCATTTTTTTTCTATAAAAACATTTAAAAAGTGCAAGTGATAGGATCATAGCGTATTGAGAAAGCTAAAAGCATAACATTTAATTACAAGATTGATCCAAAGTAATTGATACAAATACGCTTAGTATAAGCTGTTTTTTTAAATAATATTTTTCTTGTTTTTTTTTCCTCATGGTAAGAATAGAGCTCAGGTCAAAAAAGGGTCAAAGATTAAAAAAAGGATGGAACGGGCCGATATTGAAGTGACTTCTTCCAATAGAGTCATTCTTGTAAAAAAAGGATGGAACAGGCCGATATTGAAGTGACTTCTTCCAATAGAGCAAGCAACGCGGTAGTCATTCTTGTAAAAAAAGGATGGAACGGGCCGATATTGAAGTGACTTCTTCCAATAGAGCAAGCTACGCGGTAGTCATCCTTGTAAAAAAGGATGGAACAGGCCGATATTGAAGTGACTTCTTCCAATAGAGCAAGCTACGCGGTAGTCATTCTTGTAAAAAAAGGATGGAACGGGCCGATATTGAAGTGACTTCTTCCAATAGAGCAAGCTACCCGGTAGTCATTCTTGTAAAAAAAGGATGGAACGGGCCGATATTGAAGTGACTTCTTCCAATAGAGCAAGCTACCCGGTAGTCATTCTTGTAAAAAAAGGATGGAACAGGCCGATATTGAAGTGACTTCTTCCAATAGAGCAAGCTACGCGGTAGTCATTCTTGTAAAAAAAGGATGGAACAGGCCGATATTGAAGTGACTTCTTCCAATAGAGCAAGCTACGCGGTAGTCATTCTTGTAAAAAAAGAATGGAACGGGCCGATATTGAAGTGACTTCTTCCAATAGAGCAAGCTACCCGGTAGTCATTCTTGTAAAAAAAGGATGGAACGGGCCGATATTGAAGTGACTTCTTCCAATAGAACAAGCTACCCGGTAGTCATTCTTGTAAAAAAAGGATGGAACAGGCCGATATTGAAGTGACTTCTTCCAATAGAGCAAGCTACGCGGTAGTCATTCTTGTAAAAAAAGAGCAGATCAAAGTGCCTAATAAAGAAGGGGGCAGCACTGGCCTATAATTTTATGTTAAACATTGCCCACGTACGTGTGTTATGGGCGGGATCGTCATAAGTTCATCTTCGTGTTAAGTAAGACGTTTTGCCACGCACTTGCTTATGTATGTATTTATTGTGTCCCACAAAAGTTGTCAACAAAGCGAATGTACAACCAGTTTAACTTTCAACTCTGACAACTTTTACATTAGACGTGGAGACGTTTTCAAATGATATCCTAGACAAGCAACACTGTTGAAAAGGCCTATCACAAAAGCGGTCTACATATTAAAAGGTGCTTAGTAGAAGATAAAACAACATTTAAAATACTTTAATATGTTAACATTAGTAATATTATCATTTAAAATATTCAAACAGAATAATAGCTACAATGAAAATACTTTCTTGCCCCTTAAAAAAGAATTAGATCGACCTCGCTTCCTCCATTTCTTTCGTCAGGACATCGCGTTCCCTTTGAGAAGACCTTGCGCCCGAGTTGGAGGCATGCCCACAGTAAGAAACGCTGGTCTAAAATAGTAGGACGGTGTCTTGGAACAACAGTAAAAAGATCAACGTTGCTTCATCAAAGGGAACTAATCCAGAAATACTTTGGTTAGAGATTTCTTTAATCATTAACTCCCCTGATTTTAAGATTAGCAACATGATGTGAAAATTGCTTTATACAATCCCCTGTTAACAACCTCCATTAACTGAGGGGAATGAACAATGTGTGAGTCTTGTGGCAATACGAATAATGAATGAAGGATACCGTTACATAAGATTATGATAACATCATATGTGTTCACGTACAGGCATTCAAATGAGAAAAGTGTATGGAGGTTGTGCATTTGCTTGTCTAGTGGAAGACATTCTCTTTCTCTCTATATACCGGTACATATATATTAGCATTACCCAACGGTAAATTCCATTGACTTGTTCTCAGGCTATATTATATAGATACTTTTTTTAGTTCTTGAGTTGTTCCCAGGCTATATAGATTTTTTTTTTGTCATCACTTTTTGTTTTTCCACAGCCCTACACCTTTGGTAGGTGAATTCTATTATTTGTGACATCAATCTGGAACACTCAGCTGAATAACACCACCCACACACTTTCCTTTGCCTCAAGAACTTCAAAGGAATCATAGATCTAATTCTAGAAATCACAATAAGATGTAACAAAACAAACCACAGAAAAGTTAATATAAAGTGAATTCCAATTAATTTTGCATCACTTGGATAATTGATGGGATATTAGTGATACCACAATCAATAAATTGAAAACGATACATTATATACTTATTAGAATCAACATATTTTTTTTATTAATTGTAAATGTTTTTTAAAAAATCTCACAAGAAAGGACTATATCTATCACAAGCCATAAATTCATTTAAAAAAGAATAACCAGCTAAAGATTAGGTTATATAATCTATTAATAAATGATAATCCGCACCTTATTGAAATATCAGTCAAATGTATGAGTCTTAGTTCAGAAATAATCATTTTAGAAACATTTGTCATTTTTAACACTATCATTATAAAAACAATGTGTATTGAAATTATTTGAGTCTACATATGTGAACAGGATTTTTTCAGACAATGAGTTGTACTGACAGATTTAAGTAATGAACAACAAATAACTTGATTCCAATGCCATGCTGTGGAAATAAAAACAAAACACAACAATGACTTTTTTTTTACCAACATTTTGTTTTAAAGCTATCCAATTCTCCTTTGTCATAGGGTGGAAGAAATTTTGGAACATTGAAGTCTGTTATGTATTAGGCCTATAGAAAGTGATCTTGATTTTATACTCAATAATGTTCCTTCGGCACTGACAAATGTGCATTTTTATTTTTACTCTCTAAGTACTGTGTCATAACAACTAAAATATCCACCCAGCTCGAAAGGCCTAATGGGTCTAATACAGTAGAGAGTTGAATGACATGCTGTCAAATTATGTTGATGTAGACTTAAGGTAGTATTTAAAGACTTTGATCCCCAATGACAATGCAAACAGTCCACACATAACTGCTAGAGTCTAGAAACTAAAATAATTGATTAAGACTTTTTTTTCTTTTTCCCTTTGAGCACCTTGGAGATGTCCTCTTCTGACTCAGCTTCTGAATCTGAGGAGGAGGATGAAGAGCTGGACTCTGAAGATGATGAGTCAGAAGAGGAAGATGAATCTGAAGAGGATGATCCAGAGGAAGAAGAGGAATCCTTGTCTGAGTCAGAGCTGGAGTCGTCCTCTGAGTCACTGGAGCTATCACTGGAACCAGAATCACTAGATGAAGAAGAGCTCGAGTCTCCATCAGAACTGAAATTACAGCAGAAAAAAAAATGTTTAATACCAGTCTTCAAAAAATCAAAAGTGAAAAGATTTTCTTTTTACATAGAAAAACAAAACTTAAATATTTTTTTAATGCAGAAAACTGTGAAATGGAGTAGTTATTCTCAGAATATCCCATCATAATCCTGTAAAAATCTCTATATATAATTCTCTTAACCATTGCACGGCCTTATACAAAACGAATAGCGCAGGGCCCAGTTTGTGTAGGGTTACGGATAAGTGAAAATTAAGAGTTTGTATTAGAAAATAAATTAGTTTCTGCATTTTATTTATTCTTTACTACGTACAGAATTACTTTACGAGCCTTGCGTGTAGTGAAGTCATACAGTATATTATAAAAATCCTGTTTCCTACATAGATCACGTTCAATAGCAAGAATGACCAAATATTTCAATCTATCTTCAAGAATTGTTGACCTCAAGTAATTCTTCATTAGTTTGAAGTGCGCGAAGCTTCTTTCACCAGATTCCACAATTACGGATATTGTATATTGTCATTTTTTTTATTGCGGCGCAGGATTGGCATTTGCCATATTGAATGACGCCACAAAATGACAATTGTGTCTATAATTCAGGAGATTTTTATGAGTTTTCAAAAGATTTTGATAATTTCAGGAGATTTTCAGGAGCTCCTGGTAAATCAGGAGGCCACGAAAAATCTGTTAAAGTTATAAAATGGTTTAATTTAATAATTTACACCTAGGATTAGTGTGGGGCCCACTGCGGTCCCATAGGTTGCAGTGTTCTAAAGCCGGCCCTCCAAAATAGCGGCATATGTTACGCTGTGAGTCGATAATAATTCAATAAAAATTGGAATAAATTATGGAATTAAAAAAAGTTGTTTTATAATAAAGTAGATCATCTTGAATCAGAAAATCTTAATTCTCTCCAAAAATACAACAGCTGAACAAGTTATAAACATAATAAATCAAATTTAATTCATGACAGACTTGTGTTTATATTTCATTGTCCCTCAATGTCCATAAGGCAAGTGTAATAAGAGTTTTGTTTCCATTGTTACTAGTATCCTAATTATGTGGCCAAATCAGTGAACCACTGCCAATATTTTCCCTCAACAAATGTCAGGTAATGGAAGTCTAGAAGAAGAACCTCAACTACCTTAATAAGTCTGATGATTGGTGGCAGGTAGACAGAAGGGAACATGTAACATTGGCAGGATTCAGAACAGAAAATTGTCAAATTGGGGCCTTTCTTGCTCAAATCTATGTATAAACAAATTCATTCCTGATGTCAACACTGCAAGAAACTAGTCTCAGTACAAAGTCTTAATGCATAGAGGCTTACTAGAGCAGTAATATATCTGTAGGCTAGAATCATGGTGTAAGTAAAAGGACTTTAGCCCAGCACTTTCTAGGGTTATACTATTTCAATAGGCAAAATCTGTGCACACAAGAACTTAGGTGCTGCAGTAATAAAGGACTCTATTGCTAGGTCATGACATTCCATCTTATTTGCTAAACTTATGTTTCCATTTTTCATTTCTAGAACATCTTCAGACAGAAACTTTAAAAATTCAGAGATCCATCTTTATATATCAAACAGGATAGTGTGAATGACTGGTTTATAGACATCAGTGAGACCTGTTCTAGCATGCTCTTATTTGGATGCACAATTAAGGTGATAATGAAAATAGATTCTCAAAAATGCATTCCCTTTTTTTAAATTTTGAACATTACAGAAGCACAGACAGGCAGCACAAAAACAATATGGGGGTTTTCTATTTAATAATAATAATAATAATAAATAATAATGTACAAAAATAAACTATACAAGATTATTACAACAAAGTTTACCTCTTCTTGCGTTTCTTCTTATTTTGATGTTTTTTCTGTAACACTGAACCTGATTTGGCCCTTAAAGAAAAATTATTTATTTAAAATATGTATTCTAAACAAATATAATACACAAAGAGGAATTATGAATAACCAGAACTACATGCATATTTTTCATTCCATATCATTTAATGTTAACAGGACAATAGATTCTTGCTTAATGGGTGGTATCTATACATATCAATTTTTTTTTGTCAGCTTCAACTTGCCGCTGGGTTCAGACATTTAAGAAAATTAACTCTTTAACTATATTAAAAAAAACAAAATCACACATTCATTTTTTTTTAAATTATCATTTTATGAGTAATATTGGTCAAACAAAAAATTCTGTAATGTTTTAGGTAAAAACATTTTGTTCTGAGACTAGGAAATCACTTGTTCCTATAAATGATGTTAAATACAATAATTAGATAATAATAATAATAAGTTTTTTTTAATGCAAAAGGAGATTCAACATTACTCAGAATATGAAATAACATTTAAAAAAAACAAAAATCTACAGGAATATTTTTAAGAATATTTTTATTTTTTAAGAAATGCCAAAGGAAGGAAAGCATCTTTTACAATTCCTACCATTAGCTTACACTCTTTTGAAAAGTGAAAGAAAAATGTAAAAAAAAAAGTCAAAACTTGGACACAGAATGGTGTGAATGTAGAAGGAAGCAAACGAATCTTTAATGAAATAAGGAAGAAAAAAAAAGACATGCGAGGAATCAGTTAGTTCAAACTAAAATTTCCCACAATCAGATCCATTCCAATCGGATTCTCAAGATAAATCTAGTACAATCAGATAACATCTGATTTGATCAAATTTCAAGCTATAATTCTGCCTATAGAAGTATGTCAGGTTAGTGTCATGCTAATAAAGTGAATGTCATGGGCTGGGTCCCCTGTTCAAGCTAATTTGTTCTCACTTCATTTGTCAGTGACAAAATATAGATCTTTAGTTTACTATATTATTTGAATAGAAAATAGGAATTAATTTTTTTTTAAAATTATATTACTTGTTACTTTTGTGACTGGTGTCTTGTATGAGTTTTGTAATGGTAAAAGGATTAAAAAGATGTGGAATTATTTTTAAAAAGGTTTTTAGAATGTTCATTTCTAAGTTAAAGGGGGTTCTTGTTTCCCAATCACCTTACTGTCAACATTATAGATTTTATACAATTAATTTGAATGTTCATATTACCAACACTGACACAGATGTTGAAATTCAGAATGCTACATATGTAGACATGTTTTATTTTTACTTATTAGGCAATTTAAGTAATAGCTTTAATATTTAATATATGTTGAGTCTTTTATATGAGGTCTGTAATAGCACTGACAGTATATAACAATAATATTTCAACATAAATCAACAAGGATTTGTCAATGGACTGTTTGCAATCTTATGGGAATTTAACAAAACTTAAAGTTAAGTGCCCCTTTCAGACTTTGCTCATCTGTTTCTAGGGCCTACAGTTAAGAGGGTATGGCCAGTACAACGACCAACTTCCTTTTACTTTCCCCAACTAACATCCATTAGAGTTTGGTGGACTCAAAAGTGTCCTAAAAATACAGAAATTCAAAGTCCCAGTCTCTCAGAGATTAGGTTCAGAACTTTACCATTCAGCCACTGTCCCTGAGAATGTTGGTTTGTAATGAATTAAAAAGTTCTTGTTTTAGTCTTTCAACCACAGAAAGTATCATAAAAGTTTGAGGGAATGGGTCATTGAAATTTTGTGTGCAGGTTTTGTGAGTAAAGGGAAGAAAGAAATGTAAAAGTAGTTTCATTCAGAACAAAATCACAACTCTTATTGAAAGAAATAACTACCGTATTTAGAAGACAACCGCTGAGCCACTGCTTTGAAATATATCTAATGAAGCAGTAAAATATCAAGTACTTAAAAAAAGGGGAAAAACATTTTCCATTGTCCCAAAGACATTGTGTGACTAGCACAACAAGGTTTGTAATAAAGTTAAACTCAAACTTAAAGCACATGCCTCTGTAAAATCTGTGACAGTAAAGATAACATCTGATAAAACTCATTTTACATTGTTTTTTTTAGAGTCATTCTCCAATGTCAATAAAGGATGTTGTTTTTTGTAAAAAAAAAACATTACTATTTTTCTTGTCAACAATATCAGCCACCATGAGCATTCACTCACAATTTTTAACTATTTAACTATCTTCACAGTCTGTGATAAAGATAAAAAATTGTTAAAAAAAGATCATGCTGGTAATTTTAAAATAACTTACAGTGTTTCCAGTTTGGCCTTCTCATCTTCCATCTTTAATTTTTTATTCAACAACTTAGTGCGTGAGTCCCGCTCAACATACTTTCTTTTACCCGTACACTGATAAGTAAAATGACCTTTCTGAAGACACTTCTGACATTTGTAATCCTCTTGTTTTAGAAGACTAAAAAAAAAAAAAAAAAAAAAAACTTGATAAATACATTTTTATAAAGTGATGTGCATTCTTTCTTTTCTTTTACCATAAATGGGATAACTTAGTTCATCTAGTGTAATTCTTTCCAAAATATGAAATGATAAAGAAAAATTAAGTAGTCTCACAAAAATAAATAAATTAAAACATAAAAACTTTTGGCAGAATGATTCAAAAAAAAAAAAAAAGAAAGAATTCTTTGAAAAAAAAAAAACAATCAACATTACTTATGAAAGCCTTAAGTTGAGTTATATTAAATAAAAAAAAATGCTAGTAACCATAAAATTTGTTTAAATATGTTATATAGACTAATAGTTAAAATGTTGATTAAAAGCAAACACACACACAAAATATTACAAATTGATTAATGCAAGAAATAAAAAATAGAGAATGCTTTTCCTACCAAATAAAACACAGACAACAATAAGTATATATATAATTTAAAATATCATATAAATAAAATACCAAATCACAGCATCCAATAGTTATTGCACTATACATCCGAAAGTCACAGAATGAAACATTAAAATGGACAGAAAACTTTATAGTCATCTAGCCCCTCTGTCACTGTGTACATAAGAGGACTCAGTGAGACCTCCAATAGCACTCACAGGAGACAATTCAATGATCAGCTAAAATCAGAAAATCAATACTTAATCACCCTGTCCTACGCCCAATAAATTTCACCCTGAGACTGGGAAAGTGAAAGATCGTTAGGTCACTGGCTACAAACACAAATGGCTAAAAAAAAAAGAGTGAAAAAAAAACAAGTCAATGTCAAAGCACTGTAAGGAAATACAAAATCAGAGAAACAGAGACAGACTGCAATAGAAAACAAGTCAGAGAGAGAGAAACACAAAGTGAGAACCTTACAGAAAAAATTTATCAGGAGAGAAAATTTAAGAAACTGAGGACATTTGAAATTAGCTTTATTTTACAAATTCACAAGAAAATGAGTTGCAAAAGTTCTTTTAAAAGAATTCTACTCAACATCTTCATACAAAAGCTTTGATTTGTAATGTAGTTCCAGAAATATTACAAAGCACAGGAAATTCACATGGCTGAAACATTGGGTCTGTGGAACTGTTTTTACAAACAGGAGAATGGGTGAAGGTGAGTGACTGGTGCCTAAGCAAATAAGCTTTGGGCAGGAGAGAGTCATTAGCTTTGGTTTGATACCCAACTAGCAGAAGGAAAACTGAATTTAAAAATCTGCTGCCTTACAGCTATACCCTTACATGAGAAAAGTTTCATGGGACAACTCTGAGGAAAAACAAGGAGCCGGCAGTTTGTAGCACACAGTTCTACACCCTGTTAGAGTCTGTGATGCTGCTGATCCCAAACTGTTTATGTTGCTGGCAAAGAATTACATAAAAAGAAGCTTTTAATGTTATAACTTATACCACTGATTTGCCCTTGAACTGTAATGTTGCTTAAAGAAATTTGTTTTATATATATTAGATGTAAGTTTATGTAAAACAGTTATTCAAACTATTTCAACGTCTGGTAAAATCAATGTTTTACCTATAGTGTTTTCCTTATTTGGCTAAGTAAATGATATTATAAGATGCTAACAAACTACCATCTTCTTTATGTAATGTCCAAGAGAGATTTTGTGGGTCTATTCTGAACTTTAACTTTGAATGTTCCAAAATTGTTCAAAACTTTATATTTTTATCAGGGTGGAATAGTCTCAAATGATCCTCTATCTTAATGGTTTTCATAGCATTATAAAAAAGGTATATATATAATTATATATATATAAACAATCGATTGTTTGATAAGAAAGAAAGAAATCCCAGTTTTAAATGATTAACGCTGTACAATCTACAATCAATTAGTTACAATTAGATAAAATTAAACTATTTATATAAGTATTGAAATTAAGCACAATTTTTCATTTGAATAGCTAGATAAATTTTAAAGGATTAACCAAGGTACAAATCATATATTAGAGTATAAAATAATTACATTATTGGGATGTGAAAATTAACGTCACGACCTGCTTAAATGAAATCTATTATTAAATTGTAGACCCCCTCAACATCTCATAGACCCCCAATTTATTTTTTCACTTTCATATACCCCTTGGAAGTCTATGCCCCTGAGGTCTATATTCACTTTGGGAATCACTGCTCTAGACTACTCTCTAACGTCTAGACCTTGTAATCTAAAGTTAAATAATTTTAAGTAGTCTACTACTCTAAGGTCTAAAAGGAGTATTTGTCTTATTGTGTAAGTACAAATATTTTTAAATATCATATATATATATATTCTAGATCTAGATCTAGTTCTATATCAATGTCAATAATTAGCTAGGCGAAAAAAAACAGGAAGTGCAGACATAAAAAATGACAGATAATTTATAGGGGAGCATTTTTTTTTATAGTTTTTTTTCACACTTGGAAATAGATTACTTATGAATGAATGAAAGAGGTTTTAAAGAAGTGTTAGTGACTACTTTAGACAATGGCATATATATATATATATGATGCTTAATGAGGAATTTTTTTATAAGTTAATTTTTTTAAAATTTATAATGAAAAATACCTTTTTTTTTGTTTTTACCAATACAGTGGCCAGGAAAAACTTGAAACATTTTTTTTTCTGTTAGATATCATGCCTGGCCATAATTCTACCAAGATTAATCGCCATACTCTTGCGATTTGTTTGTATTTACAAAAATATGGTTAACATTGAGCCCTATATGGGAATTTACAGTTTTTGAGATCTCTATAGTCTATGATAAAGAAAAAAAAACATGTCAGGCCTTGTAAGGCCAAATATTCTGCAAATATTAATATAATTTTTTTATAATAAAAATATTCGCATGAGTCTGCATGCAAATTTTTTTTTAGCTGACAAAGCTGATTTCATTTATATTTATGAACTTTACTTGTTAAGAATGTAAATATTGAAGGAAATAAACAAATTATTGGGTCTTGCGCTTCAAGAAATGTCAGAGAGGTGTGGACGAAATGGCAGCTTTGTGATGGCAGAAAATAACAAAATATTTAAAAAGTATAATATAATCTATTTCTAAGTGCAACCTGACCTGTGTTAGAAAAAAAAAAAAAGGAAAAAAAGTATTCTCATGTTATTTTCTACTCCACTTTTCTGTCTTTTTTTCCCATACGTACACCTGGACACCTCCCTACAATTATAATCTATTTAACTTAGTCGTCTGTCTTAGACTAGATCTAGATTAGATTTACTTATTAGATATCTGTGTCTGTATCTTCAATTTTCTACTGACTGATAAATTAGAATTAAGAATATTGTTTATTTCCATATAACTATAAGCAGTCAGTAAATGAATGCAGCAATGTAAATTAAAAAAAAAAGATATAGATCCAGATATAGCTAATCTGTATCTCTGTATCATATAATATATAATATAGATCTAATAATTAAATAAGTAGAATAAGAAGATCAAGATGACAGATGTTAGATATGTGAAAATCCGTAAAACCGGAAGTAATAAAATGGCGTCAAAACTTGAGATTCGTTTTTCTTACTTTCTGTACATAGGCCCTTGATTGAAATCGATTATGATTTTAAATCCATTGAAATTGTTGCCAAAATGGGTGAATATGGATACATTTTATATTGAGGAACATTTTTTTTTCATGTGGACTTTAAATAAAGCTCAAGAAGTTGATTTTTTTCCCCGTAATAGATTATATATCTAGCCATATTTCTGCCAAGTTTTATCACGATACATTGCTTTAATCGATTACAATGTTGAAACATAAGTTTGCACTGCTCCCTATGGGATTTTGTTTTTTCTTGAAACTAAACTGTCCAATGAATAAAATCATGCAATAGGCTAGTAGATATAATAATTATTATAATAATTTTAATGGTTTAATCTATTTTATTTATAATTTTAAATCCAATATGAAAAATAATTGTTTCAGACGATTTGATCCCACTTTTTAGATATTTTGTTATTTTCTGCCATCACAAAGCCGCCATTTTGTCAACATTTCTTGTAGCTCTAAACTCGATTTCTTTATTTCATCAATATTTACATTCTAAACAAGTGGAGTTCATAAATAAATATAAATGAAATCACATTTGTGAGCTAGAAATTTACTACGAATACTAGATCTAGGTCTAACTAGGTCTACAATTAAATTTCTTATTTAATAAGTAGATTTATCCTCTACGAAATTAAATTCCAATTTTTTAACTTTTTGAGCGGGGGGTGTGTCTCGCTGGCTGAGCGAGCGAGACGCTCTTATCTTACATGTTCCATGTCAACCAATGCTAGGTTACTAGTTCTACTACTTCTAGGTCAAAACGCCAGAAAAAAAAAATCAAAACTTTCTTTTTACTTTCTAGTTTCTAACTGTTCAACTTGTCTTAAAGTCATAATTTATACACTAGTATACAATACACCATTGGAAAGTTCTTTCAAAGTATTTGGTAGTATTTTAATGATGTACTAACGAAAAATTGATTTTTCAAAGATAAATTTTTTATTTCACATCTCTACAGATGTGACACTAGTCTGATAGTCACTAGTGAAGTGACAGAACAGATTCAACAGAGAGAGACACTCAACTCAAGAGAGGTACTCACTTTTTATTATGTTTATTTTCTAAAGGAAGCCGCATTGGAAAATTAGCCATTTGCCGGATCTACGTTGCACCCAACCTAGATCAGAATTATACCAGATCAAAAGTTTAGAAGGTCTATTTTATTTTATCTAGATCACGTTCGTATCACAAACGTAAACACTTTAAAACTGGAGATTAAATACAATTACAAAATTAGCACATTAAAATTGGGAAACAGGAAGTAGAATTGGGTTCTCTAAAATATGTATCACTTGTATTTTTTCACATAACGAAATAAACAAAATTATGATGCAAAACATCGAACCTTTTGTTTCCACAAACAAATCTTAGAAATTTTTTTGTAACTCTTTTAAAAGACATGTTTTTCTCGATGTTGTCCAATAAAATAAGTTGAATATTCATATTTGATTAGAATAACTCTATTAAGTAAAATCGCTAAATTTATAGACATTTCAGAACAACTATAAGTAGCATGCAATAATAAATTACAATAAGCTACATAATAAAACGCTAAACCAAAAAAAAAAACAAGTTTAAAAAGACAGTATGTGTGGAAACACAAATTCATAATCGGCCCCCGAAGTGTTCCACCCAGGTTTCCATATTTTCAGAATGGACATCAGAATGAAATTCTATCAAAGACATGTGTGGAAGTGTGGTGCGATACAAATTCACGCGATCATATGAAAAACGACTTATTAATTGTTGTTTTAAATTCTGCACAACTTACATGAATACTAAATAGATTTTTTCTCTTTAAAAAAATATTAACATTTTTTTTTTGCAAATGTATTAGTTAGTATAACAGAACTTACATAACTTAGCAATACAAATGTAAACATTTTTTTCACAAAGGTCTAAAACCGTTTGCATAAATGTGTTAAAAATATGAAAAATCGCAATCTCCCCTATACTAAAGAGCCTCTGGTGTATGTTACTATTAATAGTGAATAGTTGTAAAAGTGGTGTATTTTCATGAAAAATCTGCTTACATAGTTAATTTTTAAAATTAGATGGTTCACTTTCGGAAAAGAAAAAAGTAGCCGTTGCATAAGAACTTTGAATGATCTAAAATATTATGATGTCCGATTTTCATTTTCCTTTCTCGTTTCTGAGATCTAAACGCGGGGCGGACGGACAGACGGACTGACAGACAGGCCACACAAAACTAATAGCGTCTTTCCACCTTCCGGGGCCGCTAAAAAGAGTAAACTTCCAATTTCAGAAGCTAGATCTAGATCTAGAAGACGGTGCGCATAGACATATAGACCTATGCGCAATTAAGTTATTAAACTCTTGAATGAATGGCAGAAATACCAAGATGAATATTTTCACTTGTAGCCAAAATTAATTATTATTATTATTAAATATATATATATATATTATTAAATATATATATTTCGACAAATCATAACGGCCATACTAGAGTTTTCTCAACAATATAGGCCTACGACAACTGTGAAATGTCTAGAAAAATCGTTAGAGTCGTTTTCATGACCCGTGACCACCCAGGTTTTTGAGAAGGTGTTAGTTTTTACGAAAATACCATTTGAATAGAGGTAGTCTAAAGAAATAATTATAAGATTACAATTCAAGATAAGGCTCCTTATAATATCATGAGTCTAATAATATTTGCTAATAGCCTACATAACACAATATTTATTAGTCATCCTTTAAAAGGGATGTAATAAGTAGAAATAATAATTTCTTCTCGTTGTGTTAAATTATATCCCCTGATTTCGGCACATAAAATAAAATACCAGACATCATCGTTGTCAATCGAAATCTTGTATTGGGTTCAAACCTCTATAATGACTAAATTATCTCGACTTTTTATATGTAGGCCTCTATATAACCCAAGTTTATTTTTAGCATCGAGACAGGTGTGAGACAGGGCTGCATCTTATCTCCATTCCTCTTCCTCCTAGCCATCGACTACATAATGAGGAGAGCAATGAATCAGACTGCCTTTGGTATTCCATTTCGTGAGCAAAACCGAATGACGGACTTGAACTTCGCCGATGACGTTGCACTACTTGGGGCTGCAAATAAAGGCATAGCCTACAAGAAATGACGGAGAGAGTAGATAGAGAGGCACTCAAATTGGCCTCCGCATAAATTTGGATAAGACTAAAATGTTGCGAGTGGGATATAAGGCAAAGGGTGCCCCGTCAAAATTTGCGAGTCAAAGCTTGAAGAGCTGGACAAGTTCATAATAGTTCAAATACATTGGCAGCATCATAAAAAAACGATGGAGATGCCAACCATGAAGTAGCGTACCGAATAGGAAAGGCAGGGAGCATTTTCCAAAGGCTGCAGCCTATTTGGACAAGCCAAGCCATTGGACACAAAAACACCTTCTTAACACAATCGTCATCCTAACAGCAACATACGCATCTGAGACATGGAAGTCGTCTGTTAAAATTGGGAAAAGACTAAATGTGGTTTCACAAAAATGGCTGAGACGAATTTTAGGAGTCAGTTACACAGATCGGGTCTCAAACAATTAAATCTTATGCCGAACTGGCAGTCAAACACTTAGTGAGGTTGTGACAGAGCGTCGCATGAGGTTTTCGGGACATGATCTCCGACAAAATGAACTACGCATACCAAGATGACATGGAAGCCAATACGAGGAAAGGGAGGGACGTCCTCGTATAACTTGGCGCCACACTTTCATGGAGGACCTCAGAACAATGGACACCAGGTGGGAGGAGGCTTTAGACATTGCCAGCGACAGATCTTTGTGAAGACAGCTTGCTGCCCAATGTGCCAAACGGCGCGGTAGGACCTAAGTCTGAGTAAGTAAGTCTAATATAACCCGAATGGTTAAATCTCTCACTTGCCTCACCACTAATTCTCAAACAAGATTTTAACTCTATACATTTTCTGTTTTTTAACATTCTCCCTTACCATCCCAAAACCAACTCACCACCAATAGCCAGATCCACTCCTGTTAAACCTAAATCTACTAAAATTAATACAACAGCCTCACTAAACAAACCTCCTAAAGAAGTAATACCAAAATACCTTAAAACCTTAGTAATAAATTTTCAAAGTATTAGGAACAAAACAGCAGACTTAGAAATTTTATTAGAATGTGAGAAACCAGACATAATTGCAGGAACAGAAACTTGGCTACATCCTGAAATTTATAATGCAGAAATTTTCAATAGTAATTATGAAATTTTTAGAAAAGATAGGGCTGATAATCATGGAGGAGTTCTTTTAGCAATAAAAAACACTCTTATAGCTGAAGAAATTACCTTACCTAACTCAAAAAACATAGAATCTACATTTTGTAAAATTAATACCACCTCAACATCCCTTATAATAGGCAGCATTTACAGACCACCAAATTCTAGTTTAGAATACATGCAGGAACTATGTAATCAGATTACTACACTCAAAGAGACAAATAAAAATGCAGTTTTTTGGATTATGGGTGACTTCAACCTACCTGATATAAATTGGAAAACACTAACCATAGATAAACACCAAAACCTTAAGGACATAAATGAGCTTTTCATAGAAACTTTACACAACCTAAGTTTAGATCAAATCATTAAAAAGCCAACTAGATTAAACAACACATTAGATCTCTTCTTAACCAACAGACCTGGATTAGTAGTTGATTATGATATTATCCCTGGTCTATCAGACCATGAGATCATAAAAATACACAGTCAGATAAAAGCAGTAGCCAATACAAAAACCAAAAGAAAAATCTTACTCTGGAATAAATGTAACCTAACACAACTACACCAAGCTGCATTAAACTTTCAACAAACATTCTTATTAGAAAAAGACATTAACCAACCAGTCGATGACCTCTGGAATTTCATTAAAATCCATCTTAAAAGCATTATAGAAAATCATATACCAACTAAATACACATCAAACAAAATAAATAAATGCTGGTTTAATAATAGACTAAAAAAGCTTTGTAAACAGAAGGAAAACCTATATAGAAAATTTAAAGAAACCAAGGCAGAAAGAGTTTACAAAAAGTATATAAAAATTAAACACCTAACCCAAAAAGTAAGCAGACAGCTGCAGAGTGAATACATAAACAATGTAATATCTAAAGATAACAACAAAAACCTATGGTCATACATTAAGTCTAAGAAAATGGAAACAACAGGCATAGCGCCATTAAAAGATGAACATAACATAATACATAATGGTAATGAAACTAAAGCAAACATCCTAAACAAATACTTTGCATCAGCATTCTCAGCCCCAGGAGACAAAGACATATTTCTTAATTTGAACCAAGTAGACAACATAGAAGATTTAGTAGTACAAGAAAATGGAATTAAAAAACTATTAGCCAACACCAAACCAAATAAAGCGTCTGGACCTGATGGTATTCCAGCTAGATTACTCAAAGAACTAAGCAATGAGCTAGCCCCAGTGTTCAAAATACTCTTTCAGGCATCGCTTAACCAGGGCAGAGTACCAAAGGACTGGAAAGAAGCTAATGTCACCCCCCTATTTAAAAAAGGAGAAAAATCTGATCCAGGAAACTACAGACCAGTATCACTTACCAGCATCACATGTAAAATACTAGAACACATAATATGTAGCAACATCATAAACCACTTAGACAAACATAATGTCCTCACCCCATACCAACATGGCTTTAGGAAATATAGATCATGTGAAACACAACTAATAGGACTAATTGATGATTTCTCAAAAGGTTTAGATAATAGTGAACAAATAGATGCTATCTTACTAGATTTTTCCAAGGCTTTTGACAAAGTTCACCACCATAGTTTGCTTAAAAAATTAAAATATTTCGGCATTAACGGTCCACTGCATCAGTGGATTAAAGATTTTCTGATAGGGAGAGAACAAACTGTAATAATAAATGGCTCTAAATCAACACCAATAACAGTAAACTCAGGTGTACCTCAAGGAACAGTCTTGGGTCCACTACTATTTTTAATTTACATAAATGATTTACCAAATTGCATTAGTTCAGGAACAAAAGTCAGATTATTTGCAGACGATTGCATAATATATAGAACAATAAAAACAAAACAAGACACATATATTTTACAAAGAGAATTAGATGAATTACAGAAATGGGAATCAAATTGGAGCATGTCTTTCCACCCAGAAAAATGTCAGTTGTTAAGAGTAACAAAAAAAATTAAACAAATTAATTCCACTTATCTTATTCATGGCAAACCAGTAACACAGACTAAAAACTCAAAATACCTAGGTGTTATAATAAATGAAAAACTGTCATGGAATCCACATATTGATGAAACTATAAAAAAATCAAACAAAGCATTAGGGTTTATTAAAAGAAATTTCTATAAATCAAATAAGAACATAAAACTAAAATGTTATTTAACCTTGGTTAGGCCAATAATAGAATATGCATTCACCGTGTGGGACCCCTCAACTCAAGAAAACATTAAGAAACTGGAACAAACACAAAATAGAGCAGTGAGATTCATAACAAACGAATATTCACATTTGACTAGGGTAACACCATTAGTAAAATCACTAAATTTAGAAAGCCTTCAGGACAGAAGACTCAAAAGTAAAGTAGCAATTATACATAAAACACTGAACCATAATCTTCAAATACAAAAACAAAATTTAATAAAATACTCTGAAAGACACAAAAATAAAGGCACATTCCTCGTCCCATATGCTAGGACTAATTTGTACAAATACTCCTTCTTCCCTAGAGCTATTAGAGCATGGAATGGGTTGCCTGAGCTAGCCAGAAAAACCAGTGACTTGGCAGAATTTAAGTCATTGGTTAATATGCATGACTAAATGCATGACGCGTAGGACGTAATCATCTTCTTTTTTGAAGTAACGTCTGTATTATATAAGATAAGATGGCGTTAAACAATTATTATATAAATCAAAATAGAACATAATTGTGTGTTTTCCACAAATCAAATTTTAGTTCTTTGTATTGACCCAAAATTTAAAGTTTAAATGCAAAGGTTTATATGAAATGTTATGTTTTAATATGTCATAATAAATATATTGTAATTTAACTATGGGATACGAGTGCCACCAATGGTGACCCTTGCTTAAGTTAAATTAAAGAATCCCTTGCAGAACTTGCGATCTAAATGTTAGTTGATGTGAATTTCAAATTTTATTTATGGCCGATAGTTCACGTGGATGTCATGTGGTCATCATTACGACCAACCACCATTACTTTCCCCAACTAATGTCAGGTGCCCATTAGAGTTGGGCGGTCTCTGGGGAGTCCAAAAAAATCACGAAACTAAAAATCCAGCCTCCACCGAGATTCAAACCTCGCACCCTTCCCCCAGCCTTGGTCTAAAAGTCTATAGGAAAACCGCCGTTCACAAGTAGCAGACACAATTCAGCATCAATTTACACAAGTAACAGACACAATACATCATCACTTTACACAAGTAACAGACACAATACAGCATCACTTTACACAAGTAACAGACACAATACAGCATCACTTTACACAAGTAACAGACACAATACAGCATCACTTTACACAAGTAACAGACACAATACAGCATTACTTTACACAAGTAGCAGACACACTTCAGCATCACTTTACAGAAGTAACAGACACAATACAGCATCACTTTACACAAGTAGCAAACACAATTAAACATCACTTTACAGAAGTAAGAGGCACAATTCTGTCTTCCGAAACACTCATTTCCAGCCTTTAATGACATTGATAATCTTATGACTATGATATAGCTTTAACACGAATTACCTAAACTAGAAAATAACACATTTGAACTAAGAAGAACGGTGAAAGTTTGTGAAAAATTAAGCACTGGTGCCCTAACCAACTTGTGCAATAGTTCAGGGAAACAGGACACAAGATCTTGCTACTGTTGATGGACGCTACACTCCAGCTGTTTTTTTTTGGACGACGTTTTATAGACTTCTTGTGTTGAGATATGTCAATAGTGGAAGCGTTATTTGAAGCACTTTTGGAGGACAAGAGACCAGACTTCTTGTGTTGAGATATGTCAATAGTGGAAGCGTTATTTGAAGCACTTTTGGAGGACAAGAGACCAGACTTCTTGTGTTGAGATATGTCAATAGTGGAAGCGTTATTGGAAGCACTTTTGGAGGACAAGAGACCAGACTTCTTGTGTTGAGATATGTCAATAGTGGAAGCGTTATTTGAAGCACTTTTGGAGGACAAGAGACCAGACTTCTTGTGTTGAGATATGTCAATAGTGAAAGCGTTATTTGAAGCACTTTTGGAGGACAAGAGACCAGACTTCTTGTGTTGAGATATGTCAATAGTGGAAGCGTTATTTGAAGCACTTTTGGAGGGCAAGAGACCAGACTACTTGTGTTGAGATATGTCAATAGTGGAAGCGTTATTTGAAGCACTTTTGGAGGACAAGAGACCAGACTTCTTGTGTTGAGATATGTCAATAGTGGAAGCGTTATTTGAAGCACTTTTGGAGGGCAAGAGTCCAGACTTCTTGTGTTGAGATATGTCAATAGTGGAAGCGTTATTTAAATCACTTTTGGAGGACAAGAGACCAGACTTCTTGTGTTGAGATATGTCAATAGTGGAAGCGTTATTTGAAGCACTTTTGGAGGACAAGAGACCAGACTTCTTGTGTTGAGATATGTCAATAGTGGAAGCGTTATTTGAAGCACTTTTGGAGGACAAGAGACCAGACTTCTTGTGTTGAGATATGTCAATAGTGGAAGCGTTATTTGAAGCACTTTTCTAGGACACGAGACCAGACTTCTTGTGTTGAGATATGTCAATAGTGGAAGCGTTATTTGAAGCACTTTTGGAGGACACGAGACCAGACTTCTTGTGTTAAGAATTGTAAATAGTGGAAGCGTTATTTGAAGCACTTTTGGAGGACAAGAGACCAGACTTCTTGTGTTGAGATATGTCAATAGTGGAAGTGTTATTTGAAGCACTTTTGGAAGAAAAAAGAGACCAGACTTCTTGTGTTGAGATATGTCAATAGTGGAAGCGTTATTGGAAGCACTTTTGGAGGACAAGAGACCAGACTTCTTGTGTTGAGATATGTCAATAGTGGAAGCGTTATTTGAAGCACTTTTGGAGGACAAGAGACCAGACTTCTTGTGTTGAGATATGTCAATAGTGAAAGCGTTATTTGAAGCACTTTTGGAGGACAAGAGACCAGACTTCTTGTGTTGAGATATGTCAATAGTGGAAGCGTTATTTGAAGCACTTTTGGAGGGCAAGAGACCAGACTACTTGTGTTGAGATATGTCAATAGTGGAAGCGTTATTTGAAGCACTTTTGGAGGACAAGAGACCAGACTTCTTGTGTTGAGATATGTCAATAGTGGAAGCGTTATTTGAAGCACTTTTGGAGGACAAGAGACCAGACTTCTTGTGTTGAGATATGTCAATAGTGGAAGTGTTATTTGAAGCACTTTTGGAAGAAAAAAGAGACCAGACTTCTTGTGTTGAGATATGTCAATAGTGGAAGCGTTATTGGAAGCACTTTTGGAGGACAAGAGACCAGACTTCTTGTGTTGAGATATGTCAATAGTGGAAGCGTTATTTGAAGCACTTTTGGAGGACAAGAGACCAGACTTCTTGTGTTGAGATATGTCAATAGTGGAAGCATTATTTGAAGCACTTTTGGAGGACAAGAGACCAGACTTCTTGTGTTGAGATATGTCAATAGTGGAAGCGTTATTGGAAGCACTTTTGGAGGACAAGAGACCAGACTTCTTGTGTTGAGATATGTCAATAGTGGAAGCGTTATTTGAAGCACTTTTGGAGGACAAGAGACCAGACTTCTTGTGTTGAGATATGTCAATAGTGGAAGCGTTATTTGAAGCACTTTTCTAGGACACGAGACCAGACTTCTTGTGTTGAGATATGTCAATAGTGGAAGCGTTATTTGAAGCACTTTTGGAGGACACGAGACCAGACTTCTTGTGTTAAGAATTGTAAATAGTGGAAGCGTTATTTGAAGCACTTTTGGAGGACAAGAGACCAGACTTCTTGTGTTGAGATATGTCAATAGTGGAAGTGTTATTTGAAGCACTTTTGGAAGAAAAAAGAGACCAGACTTCTTGTGTTGAGATATGTCAATAGTGGAAGCGTTATTGGAAGCACTTTTGGAGGACAAGAGACCAGACTTCTTGTGTTGAGATATGTCAATAGTGGAAGCGTTATTTGAAGCACTTTTGGAGGACAAGAGACCAGACTTCTTGTGTTGAGATATGTCAATAGTGGAAGCGTTATTTGAAGCACTTTTGGAGGACAAGAGACCAGACTTCTTGTGTTGAGATATGTCAATAGTGGAAGCGTTATTGGAAGCACTTTTGGAGGACAAGAGACCAGACTTCTTGTGTTGAGATATGTCAATAGTGGAAGCGTTATTGGAAGCACTTTTGGAGGACAAGAGACCAGACTTCTTGTGTTGAGATATGTCAATAGTGGAAGCGTTATTTGAAGCACTTTTGGAGGACAAGAGACCAGACCTCTTGTGTTGAGATATGTCAATAGTGGAAGCGTTATTGGAAGCACTTTGGCACTAGAATCAGCTAAGAAAAGCTAACACTGGTAAGGCACATTTAGAAGACAAGTAGAACAAGCTGTAAAGAAAGTAGAAGAGCGAACATGCTCCGAAAATTTCGTAGAACCATTTTGTCCATGAATTGTACTTTGTGAAGACATTTGTTTATTAAATTAAATATTTTTTTTTGTTTTATTTTGTTGTTTTTTTGTTGCTTTTTTTTGTTTGTTTTTGCCAACAGGTTCAGCATGTGGACAATTTTGTTTGATGGGTAAAAGACAACAGTTTTGATATTTTCTTATCGAAATATGAAATAAATGAAAATGGTTTGAAAGGCATACTATATGCAAATTATTTAGAAATACAAATCTTCCATTAACGAATGGTCCAGTTTTAAAATTGAATTAAAGTAGGGTAAGACCAATAAGTTGCGTTAGGAATGATCGGTTATTACTAGATACCTGACTATACGATTCTTTTAAGGTGGATAATAGTTTGTCTTTGATTGTTCCCAAATCTCGGTTTCAAAAAAACAAAAAAGCTTGCCTGCAAAAAAAAATAAAAAATAATAATAATAATAAAATATATTTTTGCCGAGGTTTTACACGGTTGTCACCCATAAAACAACTATTTGTGCTATGAAAAAGTTTTCGGTTTCCAACTGGGCAACCCTTAGGCATAGCTACAGTTGGGTTGGCGAAGAGATTTGAACCACAAACATACGTGTAGATTTTGATCCTATCACTCATATTGTGAGTTTTTGTGTGTCATTTCTAATGATATGTCAAATGATGGAATCTTCCAGAAACTAAGGATGTCACAAAACAGACATCAACCTGTTTGTCGCGAACATTTGTAAATCGATGGATCAATAACAAAACCAGCTCTAAGCCAAAACAACTCAACCAATCAATCAGCTGCAGTGACGCGGCTAATGTAACATTGTCAAGAGTAGCTGCGATTTAGTATGTGTGTGTGTGTTTGTGCGGCAAGAACAGAAGAAAATGTGAAAAGCAGGGTTGTGTGTGTGTGAGAGAGAGAGAGAGAGAGAGAGAGAGAGAGAGAGAGAGAGAGTTTTATAGTTATATATTAGTGCTTATCTATACATATTTATTACAAACTCAATACTCTCTAAGAGACTATAGTTTTATTCGTACTGTAACTTTATTTTTAGCGGCTCCCGAAAGTGGACTAGACGCTATTAGTTTTGTGTGTTCTGTCTTTCAGTCCGTCCGTCCGTCCATGCATCCGTCTTTCCCGTTTGAATCTCGGAAACTAGAAGAGAAAATGAAAATCGGACATCATGATATTTTAGATCATTCAAAGTTCTAATACAATCGCTACTTTTTTCTTTTCCGAAAGTGAACCATTACATTTTAAAAATTATATATGCAAGGAGATTTTTGAAAAAAATACATCACTTTTTATTGAAAAACTTCAGGGGAGGTAGGTTTTTTTTTAAAGGTCACAGACTTCTCATTAAATGGAATACTGATTTAAATGTTGTTTCTAAAAAAGAATTTTGACACGAACTTCGTTTTAGTTGTTGGTTAAAAAAAAACGAACTTCTTTTTTAGCGCGCAGTTTTGACATATCCTCATTATAGGCCTACACTTGACAACAATCTAAATTAGTCTAAAAAAGAAAGTCATACGAGTTCTATAGTCTCTAGTTTTAAATTCTATTTCTAAATTCTAGATCTAGTCTAGATTCTAGACTAGATTCTATATTTAGATTCTAGATATAATATTCTATATTCTAATTCTAGATCTAGTCTAGACCTATAAAGTAGATTGAGCGATTATGATCAAGATTAGTAGGCCTACCAGTGGGCAAACGTATTAAGTCTATGCTGTTCGCATGGGAAACCTGTTTAGTTGTGTGGGCTTATTTTGTTTTATTTCATAGCCCGTCTATTCCAATATATAAATCGAAATTGTTGGGAAGAGGTAGGTATCTAGGAGCAGTGGCGTCAATGGGGAGGGGGGTGCGAGGGGTGCGGTTCGCACCGGTCGACACCATTTTGAGGTGACAGCTAAGTTGAAAAAAATTATATCTTGGCAAAAGCAGACACAACGAAAAAGAAAATAATAAAATCTCTAGATATATATGGTAGTTGGTAGTTTAAGTGTAAATGACACAGCACAACGTTATACTATTTCTGTCTTAAAGTATAACAAAGGAAACCCTGTTCATATGATGTTAAGTCTGTTTGTAATTTTAATGAAATATTATTGTAAAATTTGTAAAAACATTAGAATAAACGTTATAAATAGTTGGATTTTACATTTGAGTAAAAATCAATAAAAGTAGGTAATCAGCTCACAGCAGTGGTTCAACAAAAAGAACTTCTTAGCAATAGTATTTATTGGAATATATTTCAAGCAAGTTTATAAAGAGGGGGTTACACCCTGACCTACTGTACAAGGTGCCACCGGCACTGTATCGGGTGGTTTCCATGCGGATTTTAGGTGATTAGTTAACGCTACTTTACTTATTCCAGAAGAGTTAGAAGTGTCTTATCAAAAAAACGAGGTGTTGCACAGTTGGCTTTTAATTGAAAAATAACGCCAAATGATTTTTAAAATTGTCTTACTTTAAACGATCAAAACAAGACTATGGCTTGAATATCTTTCTCGCCCATTGGTGAATTTAATGGGGGCCGCATCTGAGTTTGTGTGATAACACAAACTCTCTTAGTAATCTTGTTTTAAAAAAGGAATATTTTAAAAGAATTTAAAAGAATTATGTACTGAAATACAATTAAATTGAACATTTATTTTCGTACTCTTACAATATCTTCACAAATGTAGTAGACTATGTTTTCTTTTATGAGATATTAAATGAATTTTTTGGGTCACGAACTGTCTAAAATCTTTCCCTGTTCAAGAATGGCGAGTAGATGAAAAGGTGACAAATCTGGAGGCTCCGACGTGTTTTGTTTACCCTATACGTGTTTATTATTTAATGATTATCTCTAGAGAACTGAATCGTAATGTAAATATATTTGTCATTGACTTTTATTTCATCTTGAAAAGTCTTCTTTGTACTTCTCACTGATTGAGTTTATTTGTGTGTGTGTGTACTTTCGCATCTCTTTAATCTTTTCAAAACAAGGCTAAAACATACAAAAAAAAAAACCATTTGTGAAAATGATAATGAAGACAATTTTAATTATCAAATTCATTATAAAGTTCTCTTTCTCTAATTAACTAATATAGAAACAGTTTTCGATATAATCTTTACATTATCATTTAATTATTTAATTTTTTCTCTAGCTATCTTTTAATTTCAATAACCTAAGTCTCTACACAAGGCTTATCTACCCTTAGCTTAGTACATTTTTAATATCACACACACACACATACATATACATAACACACATACATATACATACACACATACATATATATATATATATATATATATATATATACATTAATTACGACTAATTGATTAACTCACTAGTTTATTTCTCATTGATTCACGTGTTATCATTGAGCATGAGATTGTATACAAAATTTAATGACGATTAGATGAGTAGAAATGGTCAAAAAATCGTAAAGATGAATCGAAACCCAACAAACATACACCGTGAATCTTAATATAAGCGTTGTAATACAATAATATTGAAGATTAATTTACATCCTCTTTTTTTCTATCGTAATTATACATATCTATATCTATATATATATATTCATTATCAGATTAAAACGAATTTAAAATATAAAAAAGCTAGTTCTATATTTAATTTGTTACGATAAACACCTTCATTCACCCCCTAGAGCTTTCTGTACCAAAACAATGTCTACTTCTGTTCTTATCAAAACACGTTCCTAGTCCTTCCCCCTTCTCCCCCCCGCCCTTTCCTAGTTCATTACTCCCCCATTTAGAGCTTACATTTATCCCGCACCCATCTTCTCAGTGACCATCCCAAGACTTGGGGAGTCCGCAGCACCCAGAAAATAGCGAGGACACAATCAAACCCAGAAAATACAATTTAGCGCCTTAGTGTTCAGACCGGGCCGTCCATACGTAGTCTTTGGGCAGACGCACCAGCCAGTTCTCACACGTCCCGCCTTTCCAGTTAAATTGAATTTTGGCGGCTCGGCCAAACCGAGTCTTCCCCCCTTCTTTAGCCAGCCGACTGGAACTTGGCAAACTATTGAATCCTTTAATTATTAACCGCCAGATTTGGCGTAGATCTTAAGAAAGCGTTTTTTTTTCTTTTTCTGCTGACTAGAACTCTTCGAAGACAGAGGTGTATTTGGTAGTAGTTCTTCGTTTACATCAGGCTTTCACTGATTATATTTCAATTTGACATTCAGATTTTCACCAGAACAGATAATTTCAAGAGGCTAGAGGCTAAAAACGCCCGTAATTATATCTAATATTTTCTACGCTAAACTAAATAATGTCAAGGACGCTAAATTGAAGTCCACTGTTGTTATCTAGAATTGAAAAGAATTGAACTAGATTTCATTATGCAACATGTTGACGTTTGTATCTAGCCTCCTTATTGCCGCTAGTTTTTGTCCAGAGAAATCAACAATCATCTCGCAAAGCCAACTCCGCTTTGAGTTGCCTCAGACTGAGAGTATGGCAGAATAGGTCTCTTAGCCTAGCAACTAAAATCCCTGTTTATAAAGCAGTGGTTCTCACCACACTCTTGTATGGCTCTGAGACCTAGTGCTCTATCAAAGGTATTTAAGGCTCTCCGAAAGCTTCCATCAAGGTGCCTTTGCTTCATGATTGGCATACGCTGACAAGACTACATCATCAATAACTATGTTCTACTGGAGGCCGGTGTTGACAGAATAGAACCACTAATTACTATTCGACGGCTGCGCTGGGTCGGACAACTATTCCACTTGTAAGACGACTTGTTATTTCATTTATTTTTTTTATTTATCAAAATTAACTTTTTTATGAGTCGAAACTTCTAAATGACCGAAAATCATTCAACACATGATTTGCACTATTTACAAAGATGAATGAATTTAGGCTCATATTTTGGACTGCAATTGATGTAGCACTATCCTGAATCATAGATATGCTTACCGGGGACATCGTGAAAATACATGGCTTACGTCTGAATTTTTAGATCTGTTTAGTCAAAATCTTATAGAAAAATGATCAAGGTGTCCTCTCAAGCGATCATTGTCTGGAGATGGGAATTTAACACTACATAGATCAAGAGTTTACTTTTTTTTTCTTCAGTTGGACTTTTATCAATATTAAGAATTCTAAGTTTAGGTCTAGAATCTACTGTAATTCTTGTAGAAGCTATATATAAAATAATGGAGGATAATCTGAAGGAAACTCAACCTTCTCGTTCTCGTACCCGAGTACCGAAAATTCAAGATTAAAAATATATAAGCCTTGATTAGTCTATATAAAACTTTTTTTTTTTTTTAAATCATGACAACATTACTAAAATTAGCTAGAATTTATATGGGTCAGTCGTGAAAACCTACAAAAAAAAAACATAGCATCTTATCACGTTTTTTTCCCGGTCTAACTCTTCCTTTACAAGAACCAGTTTCCAGTTTCCTGTGTGTGGAACTCACTGAAGAGGAAAATGCCAGGTTTTGAAAAAAATAATTATAGTCTGATGTCTACAACATTTTGCAGATGCACTCTATGAAATAGTAAAAGTGTGCGAGATATTCACTGAGAAGAAAATGAAACAATTATCTAGTATTTGTTGGCCATTTAACCTTTTAGTCAAGTGTTTATTAGGATCAGTATATCTAGATAAAGACCGCACCACAAACGAGGAGATTAGAGACAGCGATTGAATCCCAATATCAGAGGCGGCCTTAGCAGTTCGCGGGGCCCTGGTCGAATGTCAAATGCGGGGCCTTGCGCTGTACCATGTCACGCAAACGGGCTCGTCCGCCTCTAACGCTGTAGGCCTTATTTTTGTTACAAAACATACTAGCTTACATAAGTACTGTAGTACTGGACTTTTAACCTTATAAGCTCGAGCTGATGAGTCCACAAAGTCTTTGAGGCTATAACACCAAGCGTGCAGTCAAGGATGATGGGAAAATATGCCATCAGTCCATAAGCTCGTTTTGAATCCTATATCCGAGGTTCTGGTCGTGAGCCTCGGCGTTTTAATTCGTTGAAGATGTTCTTGCATGGTTGGGTCGATTTTGTGAAGCATCTCAACCAAGCCTAAAAACTGGCTGTTGTTCGGCGCATAAAGTTCTTCTGTTCGACCACGAAATGCGCTGTTGTTGTTTTTTGTTTGTTTGTTTTTTGTTGTTGTTGTTTTGGCATTTTTAGCGACAACGAAAGGGGAAAAGACGCTATTAGTTTTGTGTGGCCTGTTTGTCCGACTGTCCGTCCCGTTTAGATATTAGAAACTAAAAGAGAAAATGAAAATCGGACATCATGATATTATAGATCATTCAAAGGGCTACTTTTTTTCTTTTCCGAAAGTGAACCATCTAATTTTTTGAATTATATATGCAAGCAGATTTTTTAAAAATTACACCACTTTTCAATGAAAAATGTAAAAGGAGATAACTTTTTTTTTAAAGGTCATGGACTTCTTCATTAATAACTCAAGCTTCATTCATAGATTCGCTCATTGGTACAAAATATTTGCATCTAAGGTCACAATCGTAAAAATGTCAATGGTTCATTATAAAATATATTTTCAATTAATTAATTAACTCATTGAATAGAATACTGATTCAAATATTGTTTTTAAAACAGAATTTTTATACGAACTTCGCTTTAGTTATAAGTTTTAAAAGTAACGAAATACGTTTAAAGCGTTGTTTTGATATATCCTCATTATGCACTTGACAACAAACTAAATTAGACTAAAAAGAGGCCAAATATAGATTTCGATTGAGTTTTAATTGTATTGTAATGCGTTGTAACCAGCATAATTTAAGTAGTAATTTGTTGATTGTCTTCTTCTGAGTGTCAGGCTGTATCTGAAATACTCTAGGTCGAAGCAATAACGTAAGATTGCTTCATAAAGAACAATGTATTACTTAGAAAACTGCTTGAAAAAAATGGAAGTCAAACATAAAGCTCCTTTAAGAAGATTTGGTAAGTTTATGTTTACATAGCGTAGAAATCGATTGCATGTTTAGCTTAAAGTTTGTCAAGTAGGGAAGTCAATCAGTGCCGGTTTCAGGTCTGTCGTGGCACTGGAGACATGGATGGCCAATGGATCACTGAAGAGACTATTTCACTTTTCAAAGGAATAAATACAAATTTTTGATAGAAGCTATCATTCAAGAGATTAAAATTTAAATAATTCTTGCTTTGAGGACAGACATAGTTATCTGTTGATGCTTTCCACTTGCCATTTTCCTTGGAAGATTATGCCAGTTTGGATTTATAAAATGAACTTGTCCTTCTCTTGTAATTGGATGTTGTCAAGGTGATAGCTTCAGCTGCATTCATCCTTTTAGGTCACATTTCTTTTACCACTTTTAGCATTTAGCATTCTGGTACTTTCTTCCACCACTTCTAGCATTTAGGGTTATGGTACATTTCTTCCACCACTTCTAGCATTTAGGGTTATGGTACATTTCTTCCACCACTTCTAGCATTTAGCGTCATACTACATTTCTTCCACCACATTTCTTCCACAACTTCTAGCATTTAGCAACGTGGCACATTTCTTCCACCCTAGTTAACATTATTGATGCTTGTTGTTGCCTTCTCATTTTTTTGTCTCTTATAAGCAAATATTTTCATCGCGAAAACATTTCCTAGTAAGTCATTTTAAAATCTCCTAATGAACGTCCAGAGCCAAACAAGTTGAGATGATTGAGCATTGTTTCATAATTATCGTTTATTTTGTAAAACATCCACACATACTTTGCAAATTAAACACTTATCAATATGTTGCACAAGAAGGTTAATAAAGTTTCTGCAGTCACAGCCAACTTTTAGTTAGTTCAACTTTCCCGCGTTGTGTGCTGGTTGGGGCAAGTGGCACGTATTTAGGGCATACCTAACAATGAAAGTTTGAGATCCCCTTCCAAATAAAATGTTCTTGAGCGCCACCTCGCTCTAATCTATCTGTGGGTAAGATTCTTTTTTGTTTTTAATCCGCCATGGGAAGTCACAAGAGAGTTCATTATGATAAATTACATCCCGTTTTAAGAAGGGATGAGCCAATAATCGCACATAAATATTTCAATACACTTATTGACGTACACAAGTCATATTATAGGGCATATTTCAATAATAAAAAAATGAATCTCGTATATGGTATTAGGAGTAGCCTTTTTTTTTAAATCTCAATTAAATTTCTTAGTATAAAAAATATATTTAACAAGTAAAATAAAATAAATAAATAAATAAAAACATTCATTCTTTATAGTCAACCAACCTTTGTAAGAGAGTTTACTTTGCTCTTAATAACAAATGACAAGAACCTGTTTAAAAAAATGGGACATCTCGAATTAGATCTACACTTAGATCTAGATCTAGACTTAGATCTAATTCTAAACCTAGACTTAGATCTTGAATCTAGATTTAGATCTAAAACTAGATCTAGATTTAGCTAGACCTATGTCTAGTTTGTATGACAAATGACAAAGGAAATATTAATTTTAGTTTTGCGAGGGGATTGTTTAGTCCAAGTAGACCCACTCCAAGTCTTTCAAGTCATTTCTTGCTAGCTCGCTACCTAACTAAAATAGGTCAAGAATTATTTTTTTTCGTGTTGCCAGTTTATCTAATTTTGTAAGAAGAATAAATCTTTTTTAGTTTCTATTTATTACATGTTACATGTTATTAATTTTGCATGAATGGATAAGGTTAATTAATATTTTAAAAATATAAGTGTACGCTAAATGAATATATAGAGATGCTGTGGATGAGTATTAAAGCACATGGAACTAGAAGTCCCTTGTTCGAATCCTGGTGAAGACTCTAGGTAGACCACTTTGGGGGCCGATTTCCAGTTTGTATTTCCACACAGACGGTCTTTGTAACCTTGTTATTTTTTTTTTTTTATGCCAAGGCGATGTGTTAAACAGTGGTAGCCACTTAGAATGTACAGGTCATAGGGAAGTCTCTATCGAAACTGAACGCTATTTTGAAACCAAAAATGTCATGTTAAAAGCGTACATGGTAATTGGTATCACATAGATGCCTGGAAATATTGAGTAACAATTTGTAGTTTATAAGATCTGGTCTGGTTTTCGAACCTGACGGTAACTTAGAAACCCCTATCGCGGGGCCTCCTCAGACGCGGGGCATGAAGCGGTTGTCCCACTTGCCATCCCCTAAGACCGCTACTGCCCACAATGGCCGGCTCACTATTGTTAACATTTAAAACTCTATGGCCATATTACAAGGTCTTCGGGGATTGAGTCCTTTAGTCCCAGGAAAAAGAAGAAGAGGCAGACAGAGAAAGCGATGGGAAGACAACATAAAAGATTGGACCGTCCAACGAAGGTCAACAAACTTTGCGTGGTGCCCCAAAGGCCCAACAGACCAAGGGATAGGTGAAGGTGATATCTATATCTATGTCTGTCTAAATGATCATTATTACATTTTGCACGCTGTATATTTGCAATAAAAAACTAAATTATGTTTAATTGGAAGAGAAGAAGAGCTTTGAGAAGTTAAGAGTTTTTATTAGAAAGTCCTATCTATGGCGGATCTTTGACTGCCAGGGGCGGACTGGGTATCAAAATCGGCCAGGGCATTACCATATAAACCGGCCCACAAATGGCATGTCATATATTTTCGGAGGGGGGGGATTTTTACCCTACTCCGCAATTTATATATATATATATATATATATATATATATATATATATATATATATATATATATATATATATATATATATATATATATATATATATATATATATATATATATATATATATATATATATATATATTGTTACGATCTTCTCAATCCAGCCTTCTGCAAACACTACTTAACAACACACAACACAGCACATCTAACACAAGAACTTGACAACAAGAACTTCAAGTAACAAAGTGGCGATTTAATTTACAAATACATCGACAGCCAATTCAACACAATTGGCTACATCGAATTCAAATGCTTTCTTGAACTTAACAGAACTGCCTTACTTAACTTTACAAGTCTCTCTAGCTTGTACAGCTACGTTTTCGAGGACTCAAAGATACCACAGTCCTTATGCCTTGCTGTTCTGGACTCAACTGTTCTTTTCAACACACTCTCTCGACCGTCAAGGCTCTTGATCACATGACCACAACACAGGTCATACTTGCTGTTATTAGCAGTACTGTCCCTTGTCTATCGACAGACGTTGACCCGTTAACCTGTGTCATTAGCCTGAGTCGTGTGTATCAGTAGGCCGCATAGGAACCAAGCATTATTTCAGTTATTTTAAGCTTTAAAAATGCATATTCTGAGATATCTACAGTGCAATTAGCCCGCTACTCTTCCGCTAAAAAAATTCAAAAACCAAATCTACTATTCAGTGGAGTTCAGCGACTGGTAGACAATGGTAAAGTGCATTAGTTTTTGTATTGGAGGGGGAAGGGAAACCACAAAACCCCTTTTATCTAAGCTCATGAAATTTAATGACTGAGGTTTGCTTAAGTTGGCTGCACTGGGGCAGTAAGTAAAGTTTCCCTTTCAGACAATGAGGTCTGAGGCAAGTGATGGTTTGAAGACCCTCCCCTGCCGGCTACGCCCATGTGTTATATTATAGGTGTAAGCCTAATTCTCTATAAAATATATAAAGTTTGATAACACATCGAAAACTGGATGTATGCATTCGTAGGATTACATAATGTATTCTATTTATTCATGTATGTAGTCTGAAAGCTATAAACAATACAATAGCAGCCTAATGAGTTTGAAGCTTTTTGGTATTACTTATATATTACAGACGTTTCTTAAAAAAATAAGATTGTTGCGTCTTACGCATTTCATGTGTCAATCTAGTCATGCATGTTGATCTGTGACTTAAAATATGCTAAATCATTTGTTTCCTGGCTGACTCAGGAAACCCATTCCATTAAAAATAAGAGAAAGCAGAACGGTTAGAGAGGCACTTATTTAATGTGAAAAGCTCTTGCTTCCTCCTAGTACATTCTCAAAAACGCGATTTGTATATGAATCTACCATGACCCATTATTTAAAATATAAATCTCCTTTCATTAAATATCGGACGTGACAGCGCTATATAAATTATTGTATTAATTTTCATCATTAATGACTTCATACTAAGCATAAGTTTGCCATTAATTATAATAGTATAAAAATTGATTTAGATCTAGATTTATTTTTTAATTAAATAATTTTTTTTTGTAAGCCATACGTGTAGTAATTTTAAATCTATATAATTTAAACAAAAGAAACTTTTTCTTTTCAAATCGCAGAAAGTATAGCTTTATACCCATATTGAGCTGGGAATAAGTTGGGTGGTATGCAATTTCGCGACTGTGTGTAATGTGTATGTGTTAAAGTTAATTTCTATTAAGTATTGTTAAAGAGCTAATTGTCGCGCCTATCTTTAAAAAAAATTTTTTTTGCTGCGTTATATCAATGTTTTCTAACTTAACCTCTCTCATCCCTCTTTTTGGCTAAATTTCATTGGAACCATTAAAAGACGGGGGAGGGAAGGAGCAAAACAAAATCTGAGTGCCATCAAAGGCCCATGCCGACCAGCAAAATGATTAGGCCTGGTCGTGCGGTTTGCGCGCTGGACTGTCGTTCGGATTTATCGACGGTCGAAGGTTCAAACCCTGCCCGCTCCCATCCCCCGTCGTCCTGCGGGAGGTTTGGACTAGGAAGTAAACTATCTTCAACTATGAAGGAACATCCGAAACATGTAAAACATTAAACAAACAAACATTTTACAACCACGAAGACATCAAAGCAGTCCATGCTGCTCGTGCATAGCAGAAAGTACGGTCTAACGTGATAATACGTACAGTGTATAGTGTATATTTTTTATATTCTTGTTGAATTTCAAACAAAATTAATTGTAATAGGAAAAAAAAACACAAGAAAACGTGTTCAAGCCTTTGTGTCTTGCTGAGGTCACTTTTTTTTTTTTTAAAGTTGTCTGCATGGAAATTTTTTTTTCTTTAGTCGCGACCAGACCGGCCAATTTGGTACCGGCCCACCGGGCATTTGCCCGTTTGCCCATATAGCCAGTCCGCCCCTGTTGACTGCTATGCTCTTTAGTACATCCGGTATACGAACTTAAGTATGTGTTGGTAATCTATGTATTTGAAATGGTTTACGCATAGACTTATATATACTACTCTAGACTGGACATAGAGATTTTTTAAAACTACGAAAAAATGTCGTGAAAATGATTTAGAAAGTTGGAACAAGGCGTTGTTTTGTAAAGTAGTTAAAAGAAGTAAATTTTTTTTTTAACCCTAACCTATGTAGCAGATAGTAAAAATGTCCTAGATATAAATTCTAATGCTGTACAATTTTGTACGGATGGGAATGACTAGGTCTATATAGTGGTAATAGAAAGGCGAGAAAAATGTGTTAAAATATTTGCATTCTCATATCTGTATGCCATTACAATTACAGACATTTTGAGCTGGTCATTCATATCTTTTATAATTATATAAATTAAACGGATATGTCCCTATATCTAGTTAGATCTCTTGAACATTGTAACTGTTATAGAATCTAGATCTAGTTATTTTTTTAGGTATTTATTCATCCTTTCTATAGTAGGTCTTTGCTACTTCTTGATTTCACCGACTGTCGACTTGTAACTCAATTTTACAAAACTACATACTCATCCTTCAGCAACTTTATTATTACAACAACAAATGTTTCAGCTAATGCCACTTTTATTATTTGTCGACTTGTAAATTTATTTGCAACAGTTTTCTTGAAATTGATTTAAATTTTTAATGTGTCTTAAGCTAATGATACCATCATTTGAAATAATGTCACCTTGGTTACAAAGTGTATTTCTTGTTAATTTTATCATATGACAAGCATCAAATAATATATAGATTTGTAATTTTGATGCTGGATCAATTAAAGATGTTTTCATTAGAGCTGTTTTTTTAATGTTACATCCTAATTGTTCACACATTGATACATTGATAGGATGGCCATCCATTGTCAAAGTCCACACTCTCATGCCAATTTAGTGCAACTCAGAATATCAAATATAATTTGTTTTTGAGTAGAAGCGCTAACAGAATTAGTCAGATATATATAATAAGCCACGGGTGCTTTCCATTGACCTCTTAGGCCAACTACCATTATTACAAGGACTTCTGTCGTTTCGTTTTTTCCTTCTGATAAGCTCTTGGTTCCTAAAGTCACAAAGCCAGTCATTCTTTTATTTCTAATATCGAACATTACTTGTCTCTTTATGCACATTGCATCAATCATGGGTGTAAGTGTTTGGAACATTGCATCAATCATGCAGGCTATATTGGTGTAAGTGTTTGGATCCTCTTCGATACATTTTCTTAAAGTATCCAGCATGCATTTATTCCTTCCTGGTGATTCATCAATTGTCAAAGATAGATTGAAACATTTGGTAACTCTTGCTATTGAGCGTGATAGAATTATTATGATACACTGTATGACTTTGCTACACGCAAGGCTCGTAAAGTAATTCTGTTCGTAGTAAAGAATGAATAAAATGCATAGACGAATTTATTTTCTAATACAAACTCTTAAATTTCACTTATCTACCGCTTCCCTACCCAACATTGGCCCCGCGAAATCCGTTTCGCATAGGGCCCCACAATGATTAAGTCGGCCCTGCTATTTAGTGACGGGTGAATATACATTGTAGATTAGTTGTTCTCTTCCCATGACTTCTTGGTCACAATGGTTAAGTCCGGCGCTGCTATTTAGTGTTTGTAAAATGTTTTACATGTTTCAGATGTTCCTTCAGCGTTGACTTCTTAGTCCAAACCTCCCGCAGGACGAGGGGGGGGGGGCGGGAAGGGTTTGACAGTCCAGCGCGCAAACCGCACGACCAGGCAGCCATCCGTGAATACTACTTGTTCTCCCCCGCCCCCTCTTGTTTTTTTCTAGGGGTAACTCTATCCGCAGAAATAAGAGAGTGATCTTTCCTTTACTTCTTGCTTCTCGTCCAAACTGTTGAGGGAAGAAGAGAATTATGTATATAGATTATACTAGTCTAACAATAATTTAGACTATATTGCAATTATTTGCTGTTATTTTCTACTTTGTTTAGAGATACCATACTGGGATATATATATATATATATATATATTATATATATATATATATATATATATATATATATATATATATATATATATATATATATATATATATATATATATATATATATATCAAACTTGCTCTAATGCATAGAAGTATAAAATTAACTTGTTACATTAAGTACCACATGAAATATTGTAGGAATAGCTGTGGGCTTCAGATTTTTCATTGTATCATCGAAATCTGCCTCATTAAAATGTGTGCTTTCCACAAAGTCCTATACATCAGGGGACCAGCCTTCCACTCTTCTCATTGCTTTCACCCATTTATCTCCCATGGGAGAAAAAAATTAATGACTTACACACAAAAAACAACAACGTAGAGACAGACTGATAATTATTTTACATGTTAATAAAGTAAGTTAAGTAGGCCTATAAAATGGCATTTATAACATTAATACATGACTGATTACTTGTGATTAGGCCTGTTTATTTTCATTAGTTATTTGTGTTTATTATTTTTCTTGCATTAGTACAGTATGTATGATGCTTTTAGTTTAAATATAAATTTAAGTATAAATAGATATTATCTTCTTAGATAACTCCAATAATAATAATTACGTCTTATGCATTTCATATGTCAATGTAGCATGCATGTTAATCAGTGACTTTAACTCTGATAAGTCATTGGTTTTCCTGGTGATTCAGGCAATCCATTACTATCTAGAATGGAACCATGCCAGGGAAGATGGAACAAAGGAGAATAGATTCAGAATAATATTATTACTAATATATAATTAGACATCAATCTCTAGCAGACACCCTTATTCTAGATCTATAAGCATTATAAACTATACAAATGATATCCTATTGACATTAAATCTAATATGTTGAGGAGATCTATTAGATCTTTTTAAGAAAGGCTTTCAAAAAACATTGGAACAAGATTGAGACTGGCCTAAAGAAAGTAATCCCTCTGTCTTCTTCAAATTTAGTCCGAGTAAGTGGACATCGAAAATGGGAGCACACTCGTCCCATAATTAGGCTATTTTCAAATAAATACTAGATCTTATTGTTTAAATGTACAATATAATAATGATTTACACCTAGGATTGTTGAAACGGCGACCTACGAGTCGTATGTTGTCATATCCATGGAAGCTAAAAGGAAATGACTTTTTATATTATAGATGTGCGTAAATATATAGTTATGTGATTATTAGCCCATTCTAAAGAAAATCCGAGAAATGATATTTTGCATTATTTCTAAACTTTGAAAACTAAAGATCATTACAGTTTGAAAAACATAAAAAAAAATCTATGTATATAGGTCAGTGTATCGATCAATCGCGGATAAGAATTTGTTTCCGGTTTCCAGTCTAACGATTATCTTTGAGCAGTTTTTAGCACTAAAAAATAAAATATATAAATTCTTTCGCACTTGTACCACAAGCTAAAATCTTTGAGCTAGTTAGCAACATCGGTCTTTCAATATGGAGCCCCCGGCATTATTTAGTTTTCTAACCCAACATAAATTGAAAATCTACGCACTCAACTGTTTATTTTGAAATAAAGTCTTGCAATGAACATTTCGTTGAAAAAGTTAGATTAAAGCTCCAAAAAGCTATAATAAAAATTTTTAATAACGTTCTGTAGGGTGTAAATATATTGAGCGACTGCACAGCAGTAAGTCAGCCAGAGGACACAGCAGTAAGTCAGCCAGTGTAAGATACTCCTAACTCAACTCAACCTATGACTTATTTAATGCCGATCTTGCGTGACTTCAGCCTGGCCAAGGCAGTGATGCAGTTTTGATGTGCAGAGCTGGACGTTGGGTCATCATGCCGTTTAACATTCTCCAGGCTTGTGGGTGTTAGGTGCTATATACTGTATTTAACCGAAGACGATCAAAGGTATGTGTCGATGTGGAGACGACACTGTGGACTTAACTATCAAAGGAATTCTTCATTACTAATCTATATCTATACTGTAGAAATGTAAACAAACTGCACTATTTATAAGCTTATTATAAAGAAGTTGCGTCTCTAGGTGGGTGCGAGTGTCACAACCGCTAATAATAAGGCACTGCTCTAGGGTGGTTGTGCAGGCGTGTCTAGAGACTTGATGACTGGCAGACTTTCAAACCCAGGTCCAGTCACAGACAGGATTAAACCTTATAGTGTTTGATCTACTTTACTCTTACAGCAAGCAAACATTCTCAAATCAAAGAAGTAAGACAACGTTCATGCTGTTTCTAGGTTCTATTCCAATAAACAAAAAAGAACAGAGAATGTGACTCTGTACCTAGAATACAAAGTTTCTGATGAGGGGAAATAGTTACCAATTTGTCTTTAATAATAATAATCTTTATTATCCATAAGAAAATTTGTCATGTGTGCATTACACCAAACAAACAGTATAACTATAGAAAACCAAATTATACACTCACACCAGAGACTCTAAAATTTACATGCGAAAAGTTTATATCAGACTGTTTCTATTTAATGATTTGACTGCCAGGGGAACGAAAGAGTTTTGTCTTTGTTTGTCTTTGCTATCGGTGTCTTGTATCTCTTTTGTGATGGTAAAATCACAAAACCCTGACCCAAAGGG
>JAZGLO010006558.1:712500-827500 GCA_036873155.1 Biomphalaria sudanica | reverse complement strand
TCGACGTAACCTCTGCCAGCTCTCTCGAAGGTGAAGGCAGCCCATAATGATCGACAGAGAGACCTCCGATAGCAATGACGTAGTTCTCAAGCAACTGAAGACACTTGTTGTAGATCATAGGCAACCACTGTTGGACTTCTGTTCCTCCATGATCTCTTTCAGTCTGTCTCCTAACATCTTCTGCCATGCTGTCTCTATGTTTTTCCCAGAGATTTAAGGGGTTCTCCATTTGGCAGAAGACCAGCATTACAGCGAACAGTTCACGGATCTTTTGAGGTGAGCGAGACAGATTAGCTTCCTGGAGAGTCTCGTCCCAGTTGACATCGTCCTGTAACAAACCAAGTGCCCTGCAGGCCGACTTGTAGGTTGGATGGACAACACCGTCAACTGTTCTGAGAGATTCGAAAGAGGTGGGACCTATGATTTTGTAGAGCAGTAATCGAAGGTGGTAACATTCAGAGTTGTTCGGGTGCACAGTGTAGACCCTTCCAAGCACATTATCTTTCTTCACCCCCGAATGTCCTGGCACAGCCTTCCCCTGCTTCCTCCGACGAAACATGTTTCTTGTCCACACATAATAAGATGGAACTTTGTGATAATAAAGCTCCTTTGCAAAGTCATCATGGTTGCAAAGATCAAAGAAGGCTAACAGAGTCGTCTGTGGTGGATTGTGTACTTTTTCTGCAACATTGCCCTCTGTGAAATAAATTCTCTGTCCGTTCTCGAGATGCACTGCAAGATGAACGACCGGAGGGTAGCGTTCGTGAATGGGAAAGCAGAAAATGCGCCACGCTGCTTCAGAGCTGCTTATGTAACGACCAGCTTCGTACCGAGAGACCTCGTCATCTGGATTTTGTATTGCAAAGACTGCCTGGTCACTTCCCTTGTTGACATACTTGCAGATGTATTTGATCGACTTGACTGAATTGCAGACTTCGACATTGATGTGGCCGTGCAATGTGTAGCACAGAGCGGACGTTGTCGACCGTTACGCGTACGATTGGGAAACGAAACCTGCTGCACTTTTGTAAGTAAGCTGTAGGGAATGCGCCTGCCAAATTTCACCCTTGTACCTACACGGGAAGTTGCAGAATTAGTGATGAGTCAGTGAGTCAGTGAGTCAGGGCTTTGCCTTTTATTAGTATAGATTCCCTTTTTCTTCCTCATTAAAACACTATCTTTCAATGAAAGCCGATAAACCCATTCATATTTAGATTCCTATCAAATCGTGTCAGGAATACATCACGATAGAAACAAACAGATTTAAACCCCTTCCTCCCATTTTAAATCTGTTTCGTCTACATCGACCACACGTACAATTTATTCCACGGTGAAAATGTGTATCTATGAACAGCCATCATGGCCGACAATCTCTGCGTGTTTGTCTTCTAACTTACACACATCTTTGAATATCTCTTGTTCTCTGCTTGCACTGGTTCAAGACACCTAAGTAATGCGGTAGAGATAATTCTATTATTTAAAAAGCAATATCAATGATAACTCAATAATACCGTAAACAGTTCAGGTGCAACAAATCTCAATAGTGCTTCAGAGAGGTTGACAAAAATGAAATTCGATTGGACTGATTGTGACATTGCTTTAATGTTAGTTTCTTCATAAGTTTATAAACCTTCAAAGTATGTAATGTTGTAGCTTACAACATATATCTATAAAACCTTCTATTTACATAAACACTTCGCTAGCACAGTGGTACGGTGTCGGCTTGGGGAGGTCTTAACATTGACTTTAAATTCAGATCGTTCCCCTTTTTATTTAAGTTGTTTATACATGAATCAGCCGCTTTCATCTCTTCGTTTTGTTGTTTAAATCACTAGAGGATATCTTGTTCCAATATTTAATTTTAAACAAAGTAGTTCACACTATATTAACTACAAAAACACCTAATATTACTAATGTTAAAAATTAAGTGATAGGATATACAATATGAGTTTGATCGTGCGCTATGCGCGCTGGTTTGTTATTCGGAATTCTGGATGGTCCTGGGTTCATACCCTGCCCGCTGCCACCCCCGTTGTCCTGCGGGAGGTTTGTAGTAGAAAGTAAATTAACTTCAAGTCTGAAGATACATCAGAAATATGTCAAACATTTGACAATAATACTAGATTTAATAATACTAAAGCGATACATTTTTTTGACGATCTTTAGCATTAGACTAAGAGTTGAAATATTGATAGTTTAAAAAATTTAATTTAAAGTTGTCATAATCACTTAAAGCAGGAGAGGGGGGAGTGTAATCTTACTCTCCTATCGTTTGATAATGTTTTGTGAGCATTGTGTCTGGTACCGTATCTACAGTCTGATCACCTCACGATCTCTAATCACTAACTGATTGACTGCCGCAGACGCAACCAATGGTTACGTTGCTAACTAGATCCCAGTTGTTGTCAAGTTGCATGAACTTTGCTACCTTCCTACGCCTGCTTCTGGTAACTGAATGGATAGAAATACAATACATTGACTTATGTATATGTAGATAAAAAGGAAAATATATTTACTAAAAAAAGACAAAGAAACGGCCTCGAATGTTCCGCAATAAGCAACAGCCAAAGGCTCTGAGCCAAAGGGGGCCTCGGGATGGTGTAATGGGGTGATATTTTTGCCACCGTCTGTCCATTATACAAATTAACTTGGCCTCTACCACATCTTCGAATATATCATATGAGCCCCTTATAAAGAGATATACGTCGTGGCGTTTTTTTTTTCCTTTCTTCTGAACGTTGTTTGTTACTCAATACTAAAGCAGCTTATCCCGGCATCTATATCCTTTATCACGAAATCTCCCGATGGTGATATTTAGTTTAACCCCCACACCTTTCCATATGATACTTGCCCAGGGTCCAGAGCTAAAGCCTCCTTTGTCACAAAGCGCAAGGCGCACATGTGTAAAAATGAAAGCCATCTTTATGAATGAGTATATTGTGTGAAGTGTATTTTTTAAAGGACAATAGTAGCAATTAACTTTTGTCTAGGGGAATAAAAAATGGTATTGGCGTGCGCGTGACTGAAAAGTGTTATCGTTGACTTAAAATGATATTTCTGAGTTAAATGTTTTTTAATTTAAGTCATGATTCAAATCTCTGAATATAGCTAGTGGATAAAATAATCGGAATCTAGATCTAGTGAAATCATATATATATATATATATATATATATATAATTTTAACAAAAATCAATTTCTATTTTATGTTCAAGGGGGCGTGGTGGCTGAGTGGTTATTGCTTGACTTCGGAACTTGGCGTCCTGGGTTCGAATCCTTGTGAAGAGTGAGATTTTGAGTTTCGGGATTTTCGAGAATATCATGGCCAGGAATGTCTTATTTTCTCCAGTTAAAAGCCTAAATACTGGTATATTTTTCGTAATAGTTTTACCAGTGACTATGATTCTATATTTTCTTTGATTTCTTCTTAAATTGGATACTAAATAATACTTAGTCAATTTATCAAGCGCTTTTATGAACAAACATAATGTTGAGACTCAAGGCGCTACGAAACATAACAGCATAATCATGAGCGTTCATGTGGCAAAATAATCTAAATAATTTTTAGCAGGTCGTGCCTACTTCTTAATGATCTATTTTGAATGCAGTGAAGCGTGTGATCTGTCAACAAGGAGCGAGTTCGTAACCTTTTGACCACGTACTGAAAAAAGCCCGCAAACCGTAAGACGGCACAACAAGCAGCGTTTAGATTTGCTAAATAGATTAATTTAACCAGTTCATTAGTGTCAAATGACCTCAATATAGAGATAAAATCCCAGATAATTAAAACTTTTGCCCATTTATGTCTTTTTCAAGTCTTTGGAATAACAATATAACTTTACACTGCCTGTAGCGGCATTGAGGAAACATGCCAAAGTTGGGTACACGTTTCCGAACCGAAAACGCGCTGGAAGAAAGCAGAAAGGATTCAGCTCGACGAGACAAGGAGCAGAGCACTCGTGATGAAATATTCACGTCTCTTGGGAAGGGAGATGAGCGCGCAGGAAATGTTTGGCCCCTCCTGCTGCCCCCCACTCTCCTTCCCGTAGATAGCCGCTGTTTATCTAAGATATTAACAATCAGTCCCAGAGACGGAGAGAGATTTGTTTCTAGAAAAATAAAAGAAGAAATTGTGTATTTCAAAGTGTTAAAGATCTTATCACTCTAATAAAATATTGTGAAGGGAATTTAAGCACAATTCATTTAAAAATTACAACTTTTTTTTTTCAAATGTACTGCGCCACATCAAAATACAGAAGTCACTAGAAACCTCTTCATATTTGAACGAAGTATTTAACAAAGACATTCGAATTCAATACAAACAGTAAAAGGATAAACTCACAGGTATGAATGATATTCAGTTTCAACAATATTAATTAAATATTATTTTATCATGGTATAAAAAGCATTCTCATAGTCTGCAAGAATCGAAATCAGTAAAACTAAATTCACTGTAAATTCCCTTAGCAGCGCCAACTGAGCAGTCCTCATGTGAGGTGGCAGGACACTGATGCGGCCCTCCAACTTATGGTTGCATGCAATGCCCCGAAGATTCCCATGGGCTGTTGTCCCCATTTTTATTAAATATCATATAGTTAGTGCAGCCAACTCCTATTCTGGAAAGACATTCCCGTCCATATGCAGTACATGTGGCATTGGGTTTGGTAGAGGAATAACCACCTGCTTGTTGGGTTTGGTAGAGGAATAACCACCTGCTTGTTGGGTTTGGTAGAGGAATAACCACCTGCTTGCTTTTCTTCTCCATCAGGCCATTGTTTTTTGGCCGTCTAAAGCTTTCTTCACCACCATCTGTCCATTTAGTGCGGTCTAGAGCTATAATCTTTCCATGCATGTCTCTTATTCCATATGCTTAAACAAATTCTTACAAGTGCTCCTTATTACCTAGAGCTAATTAAAACACATGACTATATTCACACATGGACGTCATTTTCTTTTGCTTTGAAGGACCGTCTGTATTTTATAAGATAAGAGTAAACATTGATATCTATTGCTTTGAGGTTTCGTTTGATTATATCTAGATATAAAAGAAAGTAAAGTTCCCCTTTCAGACCTTGCGATCTATAGGGCAGATGATGTTAAGGTCATCTGTTTCTTTGACCAACTGTTAGCGAGCCGGGTGTTTTGTGGCCACCACAACGACTAAGCACCTTTACTTTCCCCAACTTAAATCAGGTACCGATTGGAATTGGGTGGACCCAGTTTCACAGAGATTCGAGCCCAGGATCCCAGGTTCGGAAGTGAAGTGCTGTACCACTCAGCCACCGCGCCCCTACATCTTCACAAACAAGGATCACCAACGTATTTGGATTGGTCTGTATTTTATACATAAAATACTATTCGATTTTTCGATAAAGTAATATGGTTTATATTTTTTTCTTTGTTTTTGTTTTTGTAGTTGTTTTTTTTTTGTTGTAAATATTCAATGGTGTAATTTAACTCTTGACTGTTAAGTCAGACTACTTGTGACATGTTTCATATAATGAATGAGTACAGTTTAACAATGATAGTTCTAGCGCTGTATTGAAAAGCTCTTCGTCTTGTCTTGAAGTGGATGTTTTTAAAAGTGTTGAGCAAAGCCAGTCTTTTCTGCTAGACATGTATTGCATTGCACCCACTGAAATGCTGCTCCCAGCATGCCACTCCATAATGCAGACGCTATTCAAGGCTATGAAAACATGATCAGGTTGTGGGGTAGCAGAAGTGGACGCTGAAAAATATCAATGACATAATTTTTTTCTCTACTTAATTGTGCTATTTCTCGTAAGCTTGTTCTAACAGGGGAAGTGAATTCTAGATTTGTTTGAAATGGGAAGTGTGTTTTTTTATGTTTATAAATTAGAACGAGGCTTGTTCTTTATTATTAGAACTATCTATCTATCTATCTATCTATCTATCTATCTATCTATCTATCTATCTATCTATCTATCTATCTAACTATCTATCTATCTATCTTTCTATCTATCTATCTATCTATCTATCTATCTATCTATCTACCTATCTATCTATCTATCTAACTATCTATCTATCTATCTATCTATCTATCTATCTATCTATCTATCTATCTATCTATCTATCTATCTATCTATCTATCTATCTAACTATCTATCTATCTATCTATTTATCTATCTATCTAACTATCTATATAATTATCTATCTATCTATCTATCTTTCTATCTATCTACCTATCTATCTACCTATCTATCTATCTATCTATCTATCTATCTATCTATCTATCTATCTATCTATCTATTTATCTATCTATCTATCTATCTATCTATCTATCTATCTATCTATCTATCTATCTACCTATCTATCTATCTATCTATCTATCTATCTATCTATCTATCTATCTATCTATCTATCTAACTATCTATCTATCTATCTATTTATCTATCTATCTAACTATCTATATAATTATCTATCTATCTATCTATCTTTCTATCTATCTACCTATCTATCTACCTATCTATCTATCTATCTATCTATCTATCTATCTATCTATCTATCTATCTATTTATCTATCTATCTATCTATCTATCTATCTATCTATCTATCTACCTATCTATCTATCTATCTATCTATCTATCTATCTATCTATCTATCTATCTATAAGGCTTCGTCTTTGCCCTCCTTTCTCTTCTGTTATCTGTCTCTCTCTCTGTATCTTCTCTTCCCCCCCCTCCTCCTCTTTTATTGTGTTTTCTAACGCTCTGATTAAATTAAAACATTTTTTATCTGTATGAATCGTAAAGACTTTAAAAAAAACAAAAAACAAAGTGAAGTATATTTTTTTTTAAATTCTCGCTCAGATTTATGGAATGGCATCAATAACAATCATTTTTAATCAATCAGGTCATTACTGTGTAGTAGATCTAGAGTCTAACAAAGATAAATTAGTGCGATAGGACATAGTTGAAGTAACGTCTGTATCATATAAGATAAGATAAGATATTTTTTTTTAGTTTTTCTTTAACGCAACTTTCATGACTATAAAGAGTTCATGATTCTAAACATGCGCGCTCTGGTCCAACCAGTGGGGTATCTGGGGAAGGTTTCCGTGCTGTCTTTCCACAAAAAAAAATTAAGAAAAAAAGTTGCTCGAGTCTGTATTATAACTCGAGCCTCCACGATGGAAGGTCGACTTGTTAGCTACTAAGCTATCTAAGTACTCATAAAAGTAGAAGGTTATAATCTATTGTTTGTTTAAAAATTATAGCGATCGACCTAATTCTCTACACATGGCTTATCTTCCATTAGCTTAATAGGCCCTACTGTCAATATAAATCAATTAATTACAACTAATAAATAAACTTTAAAAAAAAATTGATTCATGTGTTGTCATTAAGAATGAATAACTGTGCAAAGGTCCAAGTTGATTCTAGATTGGAAAGTGGGAGATATATCGTGTACACTATTTCCCCCCAGAAAGACATAGTGAGTTCATAGAAGTTTTGTAATAAATATATAGAGTCAAACATGGCCTTTTTTCAACTTCACCTCTCCTTTAGTCTGTTGGAACGTTCGAGCAGCACGCAGGATTTGTCGACCGTCTTTCTTGAGTCCTCTCTGTCTATTCCCATCCTTTTCTCTGTCTGCCTCTTCTTTTCCATGGTACTGGTCCCTGTAGAAAGGTCTTTGCGAACTCGTGATATGGTCATGCAGTTGTTGTTGTTTTTGTGTCCATTTTTATTTTTGTTTATTTTAAAGAGGTCAGAAGGTCATCTTGGGGCTCAATAACTGCCATGATACGTTTCTTTATTTCGGATTATCTCATTTCCTGTGCCGTCTATCGTTTGTGATCCCTAGAATTCCCCTGTATTCCATAGTATTCAATAGCTGTTAACTGAGACCATTTGTTATAGACGTCCTGTGAGCAGTGACGACCAATAGCTTGTAGCCACGTTGTACACACTTGTGACGTAGCAACGAGCTTTTAGACTCATCAACTGCATTCGGTCTTTTAGATTGATCAACTGCATTCGGTCTTTTAGATTGATCAACTGCATTCGGTCTTTTAGATTGATCAACTGCATTCGGTCTTTTAGATTGATCAACTGCATTCGGTCTTTTAGATTGATCAACTGCATTCGGTCTTTTAGATTGATCAACTGCATTCGGTCTTTTAGATTGATCAACTGCATTCGGTCTTTTAGATTGATCAACTGCATTCGGTCTTTTAGATTGATCAACTGCATTCGGTCTTTTAGATTGATCAACTGCATTCGGTCTTTTAGATTGATCAACTGCATTCGGTCTTTTAGATTGATCAACTGCATTCGGTCTTTTAGATTAATCAACTGCATTCGGTCTTTTAGATTGATCAACTGCATTCGGTCTTTTAGATTGATCAACTGCATTCGGTCTTTTAGATTAATCAACTGCATTCGGTCTTTTAGATTGATCAACTGCATTCGGTCTTTTAGATTAATCAACTGCATTCGGTCTTTTAGATTGATCAACTGCATTCGGTCTTTTAGATTGATCAACTGCATTCGGTCTTTTAGATTGATCAACTGCATTCGGTCTTTTAGATTGATCAACTGCATTCGGTCTTTTAGATTGATCAACTGCATTCGGTCTTTTAGATTGATCAACTGCATTCGGTCTTTTAGATTGATCAACTGCATTCGGTCTTTTAGATTGATCAACTGCATTCGGTCTTTTAGATTGATCAACTGCATTCGGTCTTTTAGATTGATCAACTGCATTCGGTCTTTTAGATTGATCAACTGCATTCGGTCTTTTAGATTGATCAACTGCATTCGGTCTTTTAGATTAATCAACTGCATTCGGTCTTTTAGATTGATCAACTGCATTAGATCTTTTAGATTGATCAACTGCATTAGATCTTTTAGATTGATCAACTGCATTAGATCTTTTAGATTGATCAACTGCATTAGATCTTTTAGATTGATCAACTGCACTGGGTCTTTTAAATTGATCAACTGCATTCGGTGTTTAAGAAATATGAACTGCACTAGGTCTTTTACATTTATCAACTGCATTAGATCTCTTAGATTCATCAACTGCATTAGATGTTTTAGATTTGTGAACTTTCTCTAGGTCCAGTGCTCTAAATTGAAGTTATTTGATATGATTTGGTTATTTATGTCGAGATTTACGTAGAGAGAGAAGGCGACACCCAGTGACAGCGTTCTTCGGACGAGATATTAAGAGATCGATATATTTATTAGCTTCTAGCCCTGCCAAATATTAGGACCTTCACATGGATCGTGGCATTGATATCCTACGCTTCATAACACGCGTGTTCTACTATGTAAATGATTCGAATTAGTCAACCATTAATAAACTTACTTTTATTTTATATTTTAGCTGAATGCTTATATTTTTTTTATTCATTTCGGGTATCTAATTATTAACGTGAATAAAGAATGAGAATAAATACACCCAGGATTTTTTAAGGTCACTATTGCACATGTATATTAAATGACTGCCTGGTCTCGTAGTAGGCGCTCTTTACTGAATGGTCTCAAATTCAAAACCTGTCTGGCGCTATCCATCGGGAGATTTGGGTCCGGATGTAATAATCTTGTATACTGAAGGGACGTCCGCGAAACATGTAAAAGAAACAAACAATTAAAAAAAAACACTAAAAGACAAACAAGCAAACAAAAGAACAACCAAGATACCTACCAATCAAACGAACAAAAAACCAACCAAACAAAAAAAAAAAAAACAACAACAACCAAACAAGAAACAACCAAACAAACAATATAGAATGTTGGACTCAGCGCTGACGTAGTCGTCAAAGACCCACAACTTTAGACAGCCTATTTTGTTAGTCCAAATAAATGTTTTCAACAACTCAGAAAATAAAATTGTGACATAGGTCCACTCGCTCGTTGTAGCCTTGAGTGGTAACTCGCTTGCCTTCCGAACAGAGGGTCCCGGGTTTGAATCCTGGTAAAGAATGGGATTTTTACTTTCAGGATCTTCAGGGCGCCTCTGAGTCCACCTAGATCTAATGGGTACCTGACATTAGTTGGGGGAAAGTCTGTTGGTCGTTGTGCTGGCCACATGACACTCTCGATAACCGTGGGCCTCAGAAACAGATAACCTTTACATCATCTGCCCCATAAATTTCAAGGTCTGAAAGAGGAATTTTATTTACTAAAACTTAACAAACATAGTGAATTTGGTATCCTAGCGCCAGAAATTCCTCGAAATCTCGTTTACTTTGTAATGGCAGAGTCCACAAAATTAATAAACGTATTAAATGTAGACAGTTACTGAGGACAAACTGATTCTCTAACGTTGGTTTGCAGGTTTCTTGTAATCGCAACGTGAATCCAGTAAGAATTCTATTTTCAATCACGCACTAGACTGTAGAGTCTTCAGTGAACTTCTACTTTGAAATGAGATTCGAACTTTTTTTTCTCCATCTATTAATTATCATTTTGAATGCTTTCAAGGCTTCGATATTTCAGACTCTATACAAGCGGATAAAATAAAATAAAACAAAAGCCTTAATTTAAAAAGTAGCCAATTTCCAAACCTAAGTCCATTTTTTTAAAACATTTATTTTGAATGAATGAGTAATGGAGATAGATAACATGCATTTCAACAGAATTTAGTTCGTTGTGTCTTTCTAAAATTGATATAATGGAATTCTCAATTATACTCGAACTTTATCTTTTATGTAACCTGACAGGTAGATATTGTATTGCATTCTATCCCACAGAATAAAGGGCAGGCTCCATAGCTTCCTCGGTCACCACAGCCTGGGTAGCTTTGAGAGAAAACAGCGAGCACTAATGAGGTTTTAATCCAACAGCCTTTCAAAATTAACACCCCATCACACAGTGCGCCACCGCATCTGCACTTCTGGTTGCGCATGAATACATATTGAAAATCAAAAGCATAGTTATTTCTGTGTGTGTGTTGTAATTGTGTTTTTTTCTTTCTAACAACACATGACACGCCATAGTTACAATCAATACTCTGAACTAATGCATTTCTTAAATAATTCTAAAATAAATAAATATAAAATCTTTTAATAGTACTGGTATCAAGAAACTAGAACTTCAACTACCCTTTTCGATAAGCTAACCGCAATAATTCAAGATGAAATATTTTATTATAAAATAAAATATATATTAAAAAAATAGGGTTTCTAGTTATAAGGGCGCTTGCTACGGGGAGATTTTTTTTAAAAAAGGGAGAAAATTGACTAGAGATCTAATTGGTTGATAATTAGATGGCTTCTATTATAAAATAGAATGGTAACAATTATCGGTACTTTGTGATATCATCTACTATCTAATTGTACAAAGCTTTTATCCCAGGCAATTAGAGATATTTAACTTGGGTTGGAGTAAACAAAGTAAAAGTAGGCCTGTCTTGCTTCCTCCTTCCTCCTCCTCTTTCTCTCTCTCACTCTCTCTCTCTCTCATGACACTCTCCTTTTCTTCACTTTCTCTTTTTCGGTCTCCCTTTCATTTTTCTCTTCTTTTACTCTCATTCATTTTTTTCTCTCTCTCCCTTTCTCTCACCTTTTTCCTCTCCTATTTTTTTTTTCTTTCTCTCTGTCTCTCGCTTACTTTTTCTTTCTCTTACTCTTTATTTTTCTTAATAATTCCTTTTCTATCTCTTTTCTCTCCCTTTCTTTTTGTCGTTCTCTCTCAATCTCTTTCACTTTCTCTTTCTCCCTCTTTCTGTCTCTTTTCATTTTCTCTCTAGCTTTTAATCTCTCCTTATTTCTCTCTCCTTATCTCTCTAGCTATTAATTTCTCTTTCCTTATCTCTCTCCTTATCTCTCTCCTTATCTCTCTCTTTATCTCTCTCCTTATCTCTCTCTCTCCTTATCTCTCTCCTTATTTATCTCTCTCCTTATCTCTCTCTCTCCTTATCTCTCTCCTTATTTATCTCTCACCTTATCTCTCTCTCCTTATCTCTCTAGCTTTTAATTTTTCTCTCCAAATCCCTTTCCTTATCTCTCTCTTCTTATCTCTAGATTTATATCTCTCTCTTTATCTCTATCTCTCTCCTTATCTCTCTCCTTATCTCTCTCCTTATCTCTCTTGACTTATAATCTCTCACTGTTTATCTATCTCTCCCCTTATCGCTCTCTCATTATCTCTCTAGCTTTTAATCTCTTTCTTCTGATCTCTCTCTCATTTTCTCTCTCTCCTTATCTCTCTCTCCTTATCTCTCTCTCCTTATCTCTCTCTCCTTATCTCTCTCTCTCCTTATCTCTCTAGCTTTTAATTTCTCTCTCCTTATCTCTCTCTCGTTATCTCTCTCTCTCCTTATCTCTCTCTCCTTATCTCTCTAGCTTTTAATTTCTCTCTCCTTAACTCTCTCTTCTTATCTCTCTAGCTTTTAATTTCTCTCCTTATCTCTCTCTTCTTATCTCTCTAGCTATTAATTTCTCTCTCCTTATCTCTCTCTCCTTATCTCTCTTTCCTTATCTCTCTCCTTATCTCTCTCCTTATCTCTCTCCTTATCTCTCTCCTTATCTCTCTAGGTTTTAGTTCTCTTTCCTTATCTCTCTCTCCTTATCTCTATCTCCTTATCTTTCTAGCTTTTAATCTCTCTCTCTTTATCTATCTCTCTCCTTATCTCTCTCTCCTTATCTCTCTCTCCTTATCTCTCTCTCCTTATCTCTCTAGCTTTTAATTTCTCTCTCCTTATCTCTCTCTCCTTATCTCTCTCTCTCCTTATCTCTCTCTCTCCTTAACTCTCTCTTCTTATCTCTCTAGCTTTTAATTTCTCTCTCCTTAACTCTCTCTTCTTATCTCTCTAGCTTTTAATTTCTCTCTCCTTATCTCTCTTTCCTTATCTCTCTCCTTATCTCTCTCCTTATCTCTCTCTCCTTATCTCTCTAGGTTTTAGTTTCTCTTTCCTTATCTCTCTCTCCTTATCTATCTCTCTCTCTCTCCTTATCTCTCTCTCCTTGTCTTTCTAGCTTTTTATTTCTCTCTCCTTATATCTCTCTCCTTATCTCTCTAGCTTTTAATCACTCTCTCTCTTTATCTATCTCTCTCATGTTCTCTCTCTCTCCTTATCTCTCTAGCTTTTAATCTCTTTCTTCTTATCTCTCTCTCATTATCTCTTTCCTTATCTCTCTCTCCTTATCTCTCTAGCTTTTAATTTCTCTCGCCTTATCTCTATCTCCTTATTTCTCTCCTTATCTCTCTCCTTATCTTTCTCCTTATCACTCTCTCCTTATCTCTCTCTTCTTATCTCTCTAGCTTTTAATTTCTCTCTCCTTATCTCTCTCTCCTTATCTCTCTAGCTTTTAATTTATCTCTCCTTATCTCTCTTCGTATCTCTTTCCTTATCTCTCTCTTTATCTCTTTCCTTATCTATCTCTCTCCTTATCTATCTCCTTATCTCTCTCTCTCCTTATCTTTGTAGCTTTTAATTTCTCTCTCCTTATCTCTCTCTCCTTATCTCTCTAGCTTTTAATTTATCTCTCCTTATCTCTCTTCGTATCTCTTTCCTTATCTCTCTCTTTATCTCTTTCCTTATCTATCTCTCTCCTTATCTATCTCCTTATCTCTCTCTCCTTATCTCTTGAGCTTTTAATTTCACTCTCCTTATATCTCTCTCCTTATCTCTCTAGCTTTTAATCTCTTTCTCCTTACCTCTCTCTATCTCCTTATCTCTCTTTCCTTATCTCTCTTTTTATCTCTATCCCCTCCTTATCCCTCTCCTTATCTCTCGCTTTATCTCTATCTCTCTCTTTATCTCTAACTCTCTCCTTATCTCTCTCCTTATCTCTCTCCTTATCTCTCTCTTTATCTCTATCTCTTACCTTATCTCTCTCCTTATCTCTGTCCTTATCTCTCTCTCCTTATCTCTCGTCTTATCTCTCTCTTTATGTCTCTCTCTCCTTACCTCTCTCCTTATCCCTCTCTTCCCCTCTCTCTTCTTATATCTCTTTCTTTTTATCCCTCTCCTTATCTCTCTTTTACTCTCTCTCTTTCTCTCTCTATCTCTCTCTCCTTATCTGAACTATATCTTGTAAAGATATGACTTACCGTTTACAATATTATATACAAAACATAATCACCACATTCCCCCCTTACCAAAATAAGCTATTAATAGCGTAAAAAGTTACTAGCTTAGAATTCAGTATCAGGTCAAGAACGAGTGCACAAAAAAAATACACAGATACACTCTATACTCAATAGCATTGAACTCAAAACCAAATTGGAAAAAGAAAAAAAGACAGAATCACACAAAAATTAACAAGTTAACATATCTACATTCCCCAATTAACTCACCTTGTTCACAATTTCAACCAATTTCTTTACAACATCCAGAATTAACTAGTATTGGAGAAAAAAATCACTAACTATACATCATCCGTTTAGACTACTCAAAGCTGGTCATTAAGTGCTCATGTCCAATACAAATAGAAGACTTGCTTCACTACATTGTGACTTTGTATCAAAGGAAATACATCTCAACTGATATCAGCATTTATATTAGGTGTTTGGTAATGCAGGGCTTGGTCACTCATCACGGTGATTCGTGTACCTTCGTATCTGGTCAACATTGGCAGTAAGCTGAGGACTATCTGTCAAACTGTGCACATAGAATGGAGTCAGATGGGTTGTCGACATATAATAAGATAACAATAAGAATAAGATAAAATGTCCTTAGGATTTGGGGGGGGGGGAAGGGTAAACACTAGGTATGGAGCTATACTTAGTCATACATCCATACATCCTACGAATGTAGGCATTAAAACGCCATGAATGGAGTCCATTGTTCTGAGGGTGTTATGGTGGAAAGCTGCCCCACCAAAAGACTTTTACTGTCAGACGTCACCTTGTTTCACTATTCACTTGTTACACATAGTCTCATAAGCCGAGGTTTCAAAACGTTCTTCCCACACCAAGAAGATTAAAGGTAGTGGTGTAGAGATATGTTGACAACGCTCTGCAGTTTGATCAAACGTGGTGGAGTCACATTACTGGGGGTGGAGAGGAACTGCACTGTTGCAGTGGCTGTCTTCAAACTTGTTGCACATCGTCTAAATCAAGTCTGAATCAAGAGTGACTCGAAGGCGATACAATGTCTCTATACACAGCAAACTTGTGACTGGTACAGACAGTTTCGCATTGTCTCATACTAACACGCAGTTGTTTCCTTCTGGTCGCTAGATCAAAGGTCACTAAGTCAAATATTCTGCCTAATACTTCCACACAGGTGTGTTCACGTTGTTGTTGTTGTTTTTTTTCCCAGTCACAGGAACTGAAAGTAGTCTCCACACACACAAACAGTCAGCTACAGTATGGCTGTAACTCTGCATTTGACCTTGACCTTGAGAAACTTTAGTCCAAACTATACTAGTAGCTCTACACGTGTGTAGCTTCCAAATACATGCACATTCTAAAAGCAGGTCAGCCTTGAATTTCGCCACCACTGTCAATCAAAAAAAAAAAATTCATCACTACGCTGGAGCACTGCCCTCAGAACCTAATAGTAAAACGTTTCTCTCTGTGGTCTCCAGTAAACGGACAAGTTCCCATTCCGTCCTCTTTGCTGTTGACAACGGTAGAATCTTGAGGGTGTCATTGCTTACTTCAGTTCTTGGCGTCTGACGTCATGGTCGTTTCTTTCTTTTCCACGTCCATAGCCAGCTCGATAAATTCTCTTCGTCGCCATGGACCTCCCCATCTGTCTCGCTTACCATAATATCTGTTGACTGGTGGGCTGCCATAATATCTGTTGACTGGTGGGCTGCCATAATATTTGTTGACTGGTGGGCTGCCATAATATTTGTTGACTGGTGGGCTGCCATAATATCTGTTGACTGGTGGGCTGCCATAATATCTGTTGACTGGTGGGTTGCCATAATATTTGTTGACTGGTGGGCTGCCATAATATTTGTTGACTGGTGGGCTGCCATAATATCTGTTGACTGGTGGGCTGCCATAGTATCTGTTGACTGGTGGGCTGCCATAATATCTGTTGACTGGTGGGCTGCCATAATATCTGTTGACTGGTGGGCTGCCATAATATTTGTTGACTGGTGGGCTGCCAAAATATATGTTGACTGGGGGGTTGCCATAATATTTGTTGACTGGTGGGCTGCCATAGTATCTGTAACAAGGTCTACGTCCTTGATAGCCTTGGTATCTTTGAGGCTGGAATTCTCCTTGGTCCTCTGGGTACTGCCGCCTTCCTCCATTGCCATTTTCTCTGTACCATAGATACCATCCACTCGTCCTAGAGCTACTTTGGTCAGCAGAATCTCTACTGCCCTGCACATTAGAACCCCCTGGACCAGTGAGGTTTTGGCTGTTTCTTTTCGTTTCACTTCTTCGACGACGTCAAATTCCGGCCTTCTGTAACACATGTAGGGTATTTCCTTGGGTTGCTTTTACCTATGGCCGTCTGGTGCACAAATAAATCTTCCTTATTTTCGTCACTGCCAACATGATCATAACTTTCTTGTTCTGGTTTTAGTTTTTGTTGTCTGTCTTCAACTTGTTGTATCGTTTCTAAAGGAATTGTTGGACTACGGTTTTCTACGTGTTTAGGGTCGTAGTCTTGTCTCATTTGTTGTTGCCCTTGAAATTCAGTCGTTGCTGATTGGTCGATGTCATCAGCTTCATGTTTTGGCTCCCAGTTAAAAAATTGTTTCCATCTGTCGATCTGAGCCTCACTGGGACACTCTATATTTGGTACATTCCCTATCACCACTTCGAATGGACCATTCTCAACAACTATAGCTTCAACCTTTTTATTGAAATACGGAGAGTTAATGTGTACTATAGCTGTTGGGTAGCTCTTTATTTGCCCTCCGAAACCTTGTACTCTGCATTGTCTTTTAGTGTATTGGTGAGGTCTCACAAGTTTAGCTAAGAGTACACATTTGGTGGCCCAGTATCGCGTAGGGCATGGGTGTGATAGCCATTTGCTATAGCTGGACATACGTACGGTGAAAGGCTATCCGCCAAGCCTCCAACATGGGCTACAACATCGTTCTTGTAGTATTCTGTTCTCCGGGCATCTCGACAATACTTCGCTATGTGCCCCATTCTCCCACAGTTGTAGCATCTCACTTCACTTCTCTGGGCCGGTGACTGATTTAGTCTATAATCATTTCGTTCTCGTTGTATATCTCTGTTTTGTGGTGGACTATGTTGTTGTGCTGTTTCCTTCTTTGTAAATCGTGCTGTTGTAGAGACTGTTGCGGCGGCAAATTCGATTTTTTCACTGTTTTCAACCTTTTGTAGTATTTCGCCCGGATGTGCCGCTACATAAGTTTGACACAGTTCCATAACGGTCTCCACACTTCTCGGTTTTCTTTCCTGTAGGAAGGCAAACAGATGCTTCCCAGCTGTTGATATGATTTTGTCCACGATGATAAACTGCTTCAGACTCTCGAAGGATTCTTCAATTCCAGACGCTTGAACCAAACCATTTTTCGAACGTTATTTTCACATCAGAAACAAATTGCTTCATGTTGCCGTCTGATTGTGGTTTTAGCTCATGAAACTTCTGTCGGTAGTCGTCCTCGCTGTATTGATAGAAATCAATCAATGTTTTCTTGAGGATGGCATAGTTCGCTACCTCGTCATCGCTTAGGACTTGTAGTGCGTCGAGGGCCTTTCTTCCAACCAAACTGAGACGTTGTATGGCCCATTCGTGTTGCAGTTCCTTTTCAAGTTTCATTAGCATTTCGAATCTGTTGATAAACGCAACCATCTTGTCCGTGCCTTCCACGAATTTTTGTCTTTTTGTTTGGGGCGTATTTCTTTTCCTCGTGTCTCTATTTTCTTGCTCCTCAACATCCTTTCCTTTACTCTCTTTGCCAATTGCAGCGATTTTGGCCTTCGACACTCCTCGTCGTCTCTTTTTATTTTGGCCGCTACTTGGTCCTCTTCCAGCTTCCATTTCAATCTCATCTCTTCTTCCTGCATTGCTATCTTTCGTTCTTTTATTTTCACCTTTTCTTTCCTTTCTTCCTCCCTTTCTTTCCTCTCTTCCATTCTAGTATCTCTCTCCTCGTTCTGTCTTATGACTTTAGCAACCCACTCTTCCAATTCTACCCTCTGGTAGCCAAGACTCTTTCCCGTTTCGTATAGTTTTAGTAGGTCACCGTATACTTTTTCAGCCATCCTATGGACGTAGGTTTGTTCTTACACTTTAGGACAAGAGTTTTAGTCCGTGAGTTAATTGATTTTCCAGCTCTTTATTTGAAGTCAGTAGAGCTTACTGCTTACCAGAAGATAATAAATAACAAATATAGGGATGAAATAGTTCACCTGTCAACTTGTTGACACACTTGCTGCTCCACCATTGTTGTGATTGTTGTGAGCTCCTAGCCTATGACTATGACATGGATACATTACGTATGCAATACTTCAAGAACACCAGGGATGCATTAGAAATAAGAAATATTTAATAAAGAAATAGGAATAAATTATAACTGTAGATAACGCCAACAAAAGCTGAATTCCTAAATATACATTAACTATCAGAACTGCCTTATAATGGCTCCTTCTATGCTATCACAAAACTCCGGTCCCCTGTCAACAATAACAAAACTTCAAGCGTTGTCACTGTCCCAACCAATAAACCAATGAAATAATAGTAAAATTAATAAATAAACATAGAGTTATTTCAGTCTTACAACCAAGGTTCTATGACGTACCGTTTACAATATTATATACAAAACATAATCACCACAGATATCTTGTAAAGATTGCCACGTAGCGTATTGATAAAAAAACACTAACATTTCTTATAAATACACCGTAATGATAAGGTTGGTATGGTTACGGTCACGTGGTTTAGATGTCTCGCTAGGTTATTATTGGTTCATTTAGTGGGGTTTGTGTTTTGTATCCACGTGTCCGTCTACCAGTCCGTCTCTCTGTCTGCCAGTCCGTCTCTCTATTCCATCGTCTGATTTCTAGTCTTCCAATAGTCTATCAGTCCGTCACTCTGACTTACAGTCCGTCTCTCTATCAACGCCATGTTCTTTCATTTTCTCTTAACTCCTGTTGCTTTATTTTTTACTCACTCACTCAATCAATCAATCAATCAAACAACCAAGTGATCAAGCACTCATCTGTGTGTTTCTTTAAGTACCTGTTGTATTGAAAATTTCAGACGTGAAATAACCAAGGACACATTCAAACATGAATAGATTTGTCTTCCCTTCTAGACAAAGGAGGCAACCAGAAACCGAGACAGAGATGGAATGAAGTTTTTACAAAATCGCTATTGTTTTCGATAACAGCTTGATCACATATTTACAGCGTATTTAAATTAATGCGAACCCAGCAGTTGTCTTCCTGAAAACACAATTTTGTTTGAAATTTAAGCGTGTCTATTAATTCTTCTTATAAGCTTGCAAATTCTTCATGGGCTCAAAAAGGTGAGTAGACACGGATCTCGAAAATAGCTTTAATGATTGTCTTAGAAAGTAGACACTTTGGAAAAAAATTACTAGCTAATCAGCAACACATGGAAAACTCTGGGGGGGGGGGGGGGTTAGAGACATGAAAATACAAAATATAGTCAATTGATTTCATTATTCAATCAAATTAACCTTTAAATTTGTGTTTCAAAAGCATTTTTACATAAATTCGTTCCTTATATCTGGGAATTTATAAGTCCTGACCTACATTCTTTTATTAGACTTTAGACAAGAACGTAATGTTACACATCTCTCTATTCCTAGATCTAATTAACGCTAGTTCAACTCTTAAGATGATAGGACTTCTCTTCGCAAAGATAGTTTTATACTTTAACACATGAACATACTAATTATAGTCCATTCATTTCATATTTTAATTAAATTAACATTCAAATTTGTTTTTCTAAAGCATTTTTCACACATTTGTTTGCTATAGCTGCATTTTAATAGTTCCATTCATGAGTCGCGTACATCTAACAAAAAAGGTCAAAGCCTCCAGGCACGCGCAGAAAATAACTCTATCCAAGCCAATATTTAACTCTGGATTAGTCTAGATCTATCTCTAACTCAAGATCTAATTCAAAGATGATAGATCTACTTTGTACTTTAACAAATGAACATACAAAATAAAGTCTATTCATTTCATATTTTAATCAAATATATGTAGGCCTACAAGCAAATGTTTTTAATTGAATAGGTAGATTAGCTATTTTGATAGCTCCATTCATACTATTTTTACATTCACGCATTCGCTTTACATATACAATTATTTTCTTCGTTTAATTCTTTACAAAACACTCTCAATGACTATATCGACATGGATACGCAAATTAAGATATGGATATTAACATATGGCTAGTTTAAAATATAATTATCTTAAAATAAAATGTATTCTCGAGTTTGATTTTGAACCCCCGACGTTTGGGAATTCTCGCATGTATTCATTAAGAGTTAAATGAACAGACGTTTCGGAACATTTTGCGCACCGTGATGTGTATCTGGGCTGCAATAACTAATTTGGGACAATTTTTACATATGTATATAGATCTAGTACTTAAACAATTTATTAATACACAACATCAATGCTATATTCTCTAACAAGATCCAGCATTCTAGTTCTAGACTACAGTCTTTTAATGTTTCCTTGTATGGATAAATATCAGCAAACACAAACTTTCTGTACTCTGAGTAGATTTATATATGGGTGTAACTAGTCTGTTTTTTCAAGGCGTGGTTGAGGGGATAGGTAAGGGACAAACAATTTTCCTTTTTTTTTCATGCATGAGTTATTAAGAAGCAATTGCTTTTGAGATGGTGTACTATCTTAGCAAGGAAATTATTGTTCTAAAGAATTGTTTTTTAATGTTACTTCTTTATCGTACTATTCCCCCTGACACATAAATATATCTTATCTTATGTTATCTTATCTTATATTTTATACACGTTACTTCAGAAAAAATAATTACATCCTACGCATATCAATCTAGTCATGCATGTTAATCAATAACTTCAACTCTGCTTAGCCGTCGGTTTCCCTGGCTGACTCAGGCAACCCATTCCATTCTCAAATGGCACTAGGAAGGAGCATGCATTAGTTCTAGCGTATGGAATAAGAAATTTGCCTCTATCTTTCTCTTTCCGAGTATTTTTATTTGTGAGGTTTTGTTTTTCTATTTGTAAATGATGGCTCAGTGTTGAATGTATTAGAGCTACTTGACTTTTTATCTTTCTGTCCTGAAGCGTCTCTACGTTGAGCGATCTAACTAATGATGTTATATACGTGTAATCCTGAACATTTCCGAGTGTAAATCAATTCGCTTATGTAAAAAAAAAATATTGTTCTTTTATTTAAAAGTTCGATCAATTTTTAGTAAAAAAAAAAGTTTAAAAGTATATATGTCTCCTTCTGTCTCGGAAGACAATGGATGCGTCCAGATGAGTCTTTGGCTTTGGTTTCATATTGAGACAGGCATAATCTGGAGTAACTGATCAAGCCAATTCTGGAGCGGCCGAGTTTGCAACAGTTCGTGCATGCATATGAAAAACTACAAGGGTATTTCTTTGTCTTAGATGCACTGATGGCAAAGTGCGGCCACCTTCTAGTCCATTCTACCATTCAGTGGAAGCCAATGGATTGTACACAAGAGAGCATGATCGCGTGTTGATTTTCGTAGGACCATTGGCGTAGCTATGCTGGGGGATGAGGGAGAGAATTTGAAAATTCCCCCGGGCCCCCATTTGACGGGCCCATCAAATGAGTGTTCGAAGTTGTTTTTTTTTTACATAAAATATTACAATTACGCCATTATCTTATGTCATGATGTCGAATGTCAAAATGCAGAGGCCCCTAAAGAGGTCACGCCCCCGGGCACTCTAAGTGATGGCAAATTCGTAGGACTAATTCATAGAATATATAGGAACAAGGTATTTTGAACCCCAATTAATGTATTGCCCAGAGAAGATAAGCGAGTTGCAATATCGGCCATTAATTATGTAATACAAATAGGACTTAGATCTAATTAAAACACTTTTGAAAGGTCTAAAGCTATTCTTTGTTTGAGAAAGTAATAAAATATAACGTTTCTTTCTCTCAATGGTTCCAATTATACTTACTCTAGGTAAGTTGTTCGTGTGTTAACGCTAATTAGACAGGTCACGTGATTAATTAAACAGGTTAATTTAGATTGCAACGTCTGTCTTACGCATTCACCATCCCCCCTCCCCATAAACCCTACCGTATGCAAAATTGAAGCAGAAGTCGTTCAGCCTGGGGCAATCCAATTCCCCCACCCTCATTTCTTCATTATGTGTGAATTCTAGCGAGGGTGATACATAATGGAATGCAATGAAGAATTCTAGATTTCGACCTGGCGATGTTCATTCGAACTTGATTAGAACTTAACAGACTGATTGTTTTATAGAATGATTATCTTATAGAATGATTGTTTTATAGACGGATTGTTTTGTAAACTATTTGTTTTATATACTGATTGTTTTATAGACTAATTGTTTTGTAGACTGATTGTTTTAAATACTGATTGTTTTGTAGACTGATTGTTATGTAGACTGATTGTTTTATAGACTAATTGTTTTGTAGACTGATTGTTTTAAATACTGATTGTTTTGTAGACTGATTGTTTTGTAGACTAATTGTTTTATAGACTGATTGTTTTACAGACTGATTGTTTTATAGATTGATTGTTTTACAGACTGATTGTTTTATAGATTGATTGTTTTATAGACTGATTGTTTTACAGATTGATTGTTTCTAAACTCTTTGAGCTCTAAATGTTTATACACACGCATTATAAAAAACAACACAAGATAGATCTAAACTTAATAATCAGTTATATGAAATCTAAACTTAATAATCAGTTATATGAAATCTAAACTTAATAATCAGTTATATGAAATCTAAACTTAATAATCAGTTATATGAAATCCAAACTTAATAATCAGTTATATGAAATCTAAACTTAATAATCAGTTATATGAAATCTGAACTTAATAATCAGTTATATGAAATTTAAGCTTTATAATCAGTTATATGAAATCTAAACTTAAAAATCAGTTATATGAAATCTGAACTTAATAATCAGTTAAATGAAATCTAAACTTAAAAATTAGTTATATGAAATCTGAACTTAATAATCATTTATATGAAATCTGAACTTATCATCTGCGGCTATTTATGTACGACATAGCTTCGAGCTATTGATCTAAACTGCCGAAAGGTTGTGACGTTACAGGTAAGTGTTCAGGTCTTCTCTAACGATTGGCTTCGCTAAGCCGCGATGTATAGTCAAGCATGACTACATCTTCTAGTCTATGGCCTCATTCCGTCGCAAAACGACGATGGATCATCTCCTAGAAATGAGATAAAGCCTGGGCATTAGCTATGATCGGAACGATGTCGCCAACAGCAGTTCCCCCTCTCCACGCAGCTATGTATACAGTTTGGTGTCAGCGGCGTCGTAGGCCAGAGTGTAGCACTGTGTGCATTCCAGCTGACTAAAGGTTGCTGGCTCCACAACACTGACTACCGAATCCCATCCTCATGTTTAGATGTAGCTTCAAGGCAGCAGCAGTTGGAATTCCTTGGAATTCCTTGCTTGATAGCCTCTGGCCAGCCAAGGCTAAAAAAAACCTCCAGTTACTCACCTTTGTCCCTTCTCCTGTTAGTGAAAAAAAGTTACGCTGACAAATTATCTGAGCTACAGGTGAGGGCCAGGAGTTGGACTGGTTGTCAGTGGCTATTTGAGATGCGTACCATCGGAAGCATTTTATAAATAGTGAACTGTTTATATCCATTACCACTTCCGGCAGTAACAACCTTACTTAAGCTGACTCTCTCTCTCTCTCTTCTCTCTCTCTCTCATCTCTCTCTCATGGCAAGTCCAATAGTCTGCTCGAGTTGCATACATGTTTTATTCAAATAGAATGCCACATTACTAAACGCATTTAAATTGATTAGACATTGTTGTCTTGAACCTGCACATTTTAAATACGATTATAGTAACACTCTTTTATCTTTTGATCGCTGTACATCAAAACTACATTAAGTCTGTATCATTGCGATAAGCTTCGACTTTGTTGCTTTGTCTTCTTCAACAGGACAGCTACCAGGGTAGAAGCTCAGGTTTAGTGCCAGTCTCTATGCTTAGCTCACGTCAATTTTTCTACTATTTTTAGGCTCTGGTGTACTTTTCAAGTGTTTCCCGGCATGGTCACTTAGTCTGTTATCTTTCAAGCGTGACAATAAGCTCAATAGCTTTGAATTAGTGACCAATCACTGGACTAGGGGAATTTTCGATTTTTTAAAAAATAATCGCTAACAGATATCTCTTCCCCCCCCCCTCCCAACTCCCGGGCCACCTTTTTTCCTGCCCAAAAAAAAAAGATTGGAAAAGACAGGTTTACTCTTTTTAATTTTAATAGAGGCACTGGAGTTGTTGTTTTTTTTCTTAACAGAGATAGTTGTTTAGATAGAACGTTCTGCAATAAAAGCTGAGAAGTTGATAACAAGCTTAATCATCTCTCGTAACTATTATAAAGTAAAAGTTCCCCTACGGTCTACGGTTAACGAGGGTGTCAAATGGCCAGCACAACGACCAACCACCCTTACTTTCCCCAGCTAATGTCAGGTACCCATTAGAGCTGGGTGGACTCAGATGCGCCTAAAGATCCCGTAATTTAAAAATCCCTGCCTTCACCAGGATGTGAACCCGGGACCTTGGTTCGGAAGCCCAGCGCTTTATCACTCAACCACCGCACTTCCCGTAACTATTATTGCTGTTCAAAAATTGTCACACACTTTCATAATTTCAGCACAAAAGTCTCAGTTACACTCTTCCAGGTTAAGAATTTTGAAAAAGGGAGAGCTGTATAGAACAATTATCATAAAATTACTATTTTTATTTTTTGAAAATTGTTATTGCCCGAGATTTATCAAAGTGATGTATTGTAGTCCCGCACTTTGTTTTCTGTAAATCTAGTCTTATAAATAATAAGTAAACTATTATTAGTTCACTAGTATCCTCGAGGAGTAGCATACGCCGCTATTTAGTGACGGGTGAACATTTCCTGAAAGACACAGTTGTTCAAATGGCGTGGGTTTCACCAAACGACTGTGTGCGCATGCCTGGAGAGCGATGAAGGCGCGGGTATTGGCGGGAGGGGGCGAGAGGAGGGTTAGATAGTTGGCGTGCGTACGTGGTGTCCCGCATGGTTGGGCGACGTAGATATACAGAAGAGAGAAGATTACTCGTTCTCCCCCCTACTTTTTTTTCTGAGCTCTCTGTTGCAGAAATAAAAGAGTTATATTTCCCTGAGGTTATAGAGTTTGCGTGTAAAATAAAAGAAATACATAGATAATATAATAATAATAATAAGGCTTGTCTTCGAGTCTGAAGATTAGTGAGGAATGCTTCCAATATAATAATAGACAAAATAAACGATAAAGTAACACAGTAACAATTACCTCTTACTTTGAGCAAGGTAGAGAGAAGATAAAGTAACACAGTAACAATTACCTCATACTTTGAGGAAGGTAGAGAGAAGACAAGTGTTTCAATCGAGTCACTCGAGTCTCGTCTCTCCACTATGAAACACAGCTAGCTGAAGAAAAGGTTATTGATATTGACAGTGTTTAAGATCTAGGCCCATTGCAATCACTAATGAGGTGGGGGCACACAATAAAGAGATAATTAAAAGTGTTAGAGGATAACAGTGCCACCTAAATGTTCGCTCCTAAGTCACATTTGGTCCCATGTTCTCTGCAAAGGGCAGTATGTAGCAGCACACGCACATATACTCTGTTATAATGTTATTAAATATTTCAAGTCTTTTAACTATCGAGAGATATCTCGGTGAGAAACGGATGTCGTACATGGTTATCTAACAAACACATATATGCCGTTACGAACACAGTTATTCTGTTATTCTGTTTGGAAAAAAGTGTTGTATGTCTTTTAACGACAGGAATGTTCTTAAAATGGAAACATTCAGAAATTATAGTGATATTGGAAACCTATAGAAAGTATCTTCTGTATATATAATTGTTTTACCGATAGTCTAGTCTGGTTTTTCTTTTTCCTTCATTGTTACTCTAGCCTACCTTATTGTACTTGTAAGGTGCGCCAGCCATGCTTTTATAATTCAACGAATCTACAGCTCAGAGTGTAAGAAATCAGAGCCTGATAGTTACACTCTACAACTGAAGTGAAGTAGATTCCAACGCTATCCGAGATATCACCTTTCAACGCTATCCGAGATATCACCTTTCAACGCTATCCGAGATATCACCTTTCAACGCTATCCGAGATATCACCTTTCAACGCTATCCGAGATATCACCTTTCAACGCTATCCGAGATATCACCTTTTAACGCTATCCGAGATATCACCTTTCAACGCTATCCGAGATATCACCTTTCAACGCTATCCGAGATATCACCTTTCAACGCTATCCGAGATATCACCTTTCAACGCTATCCGAGATATCACCTTTCAACGCTATCCGAGATATCACCTTTCAACGCTATCCGAGATATCACCTTTCAACGCTATCCGAGATATCACCTTTCAACGCTATCCGAGATATCACCTTTCAACGCTATCCGAGATATCACCTTTCAACGCTATCCGAGATATCACCTTTTATTGACACAAATACAAAAAAAAACATTTTTCTTTCTTGAATTTCCAAACTTTTCTTTAGCTCATTTCAATCTTCAGTTTATTTTTTTCGAACTGCAAATCGCGCAATGTACAATAAAAGTTTCGTTGCGGTGACTGAAAGTGAAAATGAAACATAGAAAGCAACTTTACAAATGAGCAGCGCCCTGGTGTAATGAAATATCAATGAGGCGTTGCAGGCGAATTAATCTTTGCTTCACTCCACTCCCTGGCGCCTGGACCTCTTTTCTTGGCTGAGTGAAGTAGAAAGGCTTAGCCTTGCGACTCACCAGATTGATAAAATCAAATGGGCTGAAGAGATTTCGTTTTAGATCGATTTCTGTTTATTGCAAACACCAGATAGTTTCGTTACTTCTTCTTAGTACTCTCTCATTCTCTCTCTCTCTTTCTCTCTCTCTCTTTCTCTCTCTCTCTCTCTCTCTCTCTCCTTCATTCTGTCTATTTCTCTATCCAAAATATTCCCCAATCTTTATTTCTCTCTGTCATAGTCAAAATAGTTCAATTTTTGTACCTTATTGTACTTTAGTGAATTTAGTGACTACAGAGCGTGAAAATGTAAATAGTGAACATGAGTTGGGTAGGACCGGAAGAAGGGTCTTAGGAGAGATCGAGAGCTTTGGTAACTAGTTGGAGAATTTGAGTTAGTGACAAGTACGTAGTCAAGAGAAGTCGTTAGTTAGAGAATTTTGAGTTGAACAGTCTACAGTGGTCATAGTTGGAATGTTTTAGTTGAAGTTCGTAAGTTAAAGTTATTACTCTTATGTGAGCGCAAGTAATGGACTTCATGTTATTTAACATGCTTGGTTTCAAGTGAAACTTATTGTATTCATTAGAATCTGCCAAACATGGATTGATATAACGTAAGTGAGCTTGATTTTTGTTTACGTTCTACAAGTGGTCATCTCGTTTTTACATATCTCAAGTAGTTCCTGTCATTGTTGTCACTACTGTTATTCTGCTTATGAATGGCAAACCTATGAGAGAAATACCTGCTAACATCCTACACAATGAATGTTATGATTATTAATATAAAACAATGAGACATATTCTTTTTGGTTTCTACATCTATTTATTTAACTCCATCTCTCTTAAACTCTATCTAACCCCTCTCTCAATATCTTATTCTTTCTTTAACTCGCTCTCTATCTGTTTCATTTTTCTGTCCACCCTTCTACTTCTCTATATCTATACCCCCCTCTCTATCTCTTCCTCCACCTCTCTCTCTAAATATTTCTCTCAATCTCTCTCAATCTCTTTCAGTCTCTCTCTCTCAATCTCTCTCTCTCTCTCTCAATATATCTCTCTCTCAATATCTTTCTCTCAATCTCTCTCTCAATATCTCTCTCAATCACTCTCAATCTCTTTCAATCTCTTTCTCAATCTCTCTCTCACTCAATCTCTCTCTCTCTCTCTCTCTCAATATCTCTCTCTCAATCTCTCTCTCAATTCATCTCTCTCAATCTCTCTCTCTCAATATCTCTCTCAATCTCTCCCAATTCATCTCTCTCAATCTCTCTCTTTCTCTCTCAATATCTCTCTCTCTCTCAATATCTCTCTCTCTCTCAATATCACTCTCAATATATATATCTCTCTCAATCTCTCTCAATCTCTCTCAATCTCTCTCAATCTCTCTCTGTCTCTCCCTCTCTTAAACGCTTCTATCCGGAAGAGAAAATTCAATCTCTTCAAACAGTGTGCAAACCTTCTTGGAGCGGGTCGTGAAGACATTGACTTAATAAACCATTTGTTTTGACCTCATGCCTACGTTGTATCGTAAGGCCGCCGTTGAAACTGAGCTCTAACTTCCACTTTGTTGGTAATACTGCTCGTATTCTATTTTAATACAACAACGTTCAATTGTATTTGTTTCCCTCACCTTACATGTCACAACACGACTTCAATATTTAAACAAAGCACAGAACAAAGCAAGGCTACAGGCGATAACGTTTCCAAACATTTTAATGAATAAATCTTATAAGAATAGCGTCTCCAATCCAAAACACAATAAAGAATGACACAATTATATTTGTTAAGCCAAACTGGTAATATTGATTAGACAAATTAAAAAGCTTTCCTCGACTATTAGTTTTGAGTCCTATATGTTCACTAAATCTGGTTTTATACTAGATTAACTCACTTAGAAGCTTCCGTTTAATTTCTAAACACAAATTTCTTCCAGACCTCATGAATGAATGACGGCATAATTTGTACAATGTCACTTTGTTTTTGCCGTGTCTATAAGAAATAGGCCCGGGCATGCTACTGCCTCATAGTGGCGCCCATGCATGCTACCCTGCCTCATAGTGGCGCCCTGGCATGCTACCCTGCCTCATAGTGGCGCCCGGGTGGAAACGATCGTAGGAGGAAACGATTAGGCTAAAGGGTAGCAAAACAAGACTACTGTGGGGGTGCCTAAGGGGGTGCGAGAGCATCCTCATTGCACTGTGCGGAGTTGTAAAAAAGCTCCCACAACCTTGTCACATCCAGGCACTGTTTCTCAAGGGACCGTTGCATAAATGGCGTGTCCCGCACAGTTAGCCTGGTATAGAAAAGGAAAATGGCGGGGGTCTTAGTGTACGCGGTCTCTTGCCGCGAGTCTGACCCACCCGTCAGACAGAACAGTGTACACTGTTTTTATTCAGGCCGGTGAGAGAGAGCTCTTGTTCACTTTTGCTGGCCTAGAGTTCCAAGAGCTGAAGGCTCAACTCTACCTGCTGACAGTTTCAAGAGGAAGAAGAAAGAAGAACTAAGAAAAAGGCATCGAGTAAATGAACAAATCGCAGTTTTTATTTCAAACTAAATATGAGCTGAGAGCAGAAGGCTATTAAATCGAGGATGGGGAGGATGTGGGGGTGGGGTGTGATGTGTTGATGCACACTAAACAAAGTACTGTTAGGTCCAAGAGTAGTATTCAATGCATTTTTACAAAGCTGATACAACTCTGTTTGTCTAGTAAAAAGTGTGTACATTAGGAGACATCGGTATAGACAAGTCACGAATTATTAAAAAAAATTACATCCAATTAGTCAATTAGTGGTAATTATTATTTTGTTTGATCTCAACAAGGGAAATTAATCCTTCTGTTTTCACAGATATAGTCGAATATGTTGGGTTTGGTCCGCCTACATAATTGTACACGTTATTTCTCCTACACCCAAGTGTTGAAACTTTAATGATGCAGTGTACTCAATAAAGCATGAATCAATTAAGCAATAAACCAATTTGTCAATAATTATTGGAAATTAATTATTTAGTTTGATATCGAATAAAGGAAATAACTTCTACAGTATTGAAAGTTTTAGTTGTAAGTGATAAGTTATTCTCCTTTGTAAGGCTTTGTTGTAGTTTTTTTTAGGGGAATTTAAAAATATATTTTGCTTGTTTGTTTTATTTCATTGCTTTGTGTGTTAACGTCGAGTTATGGTCCTTGGGAAAATGTTTCTACTCGTACAGGCATGAGATTTAATTTGGTAGGGACTTTAGTTAGGAGCAGTTTTCTAGTTAGTTGTGGCAGGCCTACTTTAGCATGTGATTGTTTTGTTACAATATCATTTAAAGTTTACTTTAATAGTCTTATTAAATGTGTATTGTCTTTTATTTATAAAATCCTGGTGTTTTGTTTTAATCATTGATAGACATATAGCCTCTGCCAGGAGTTTACAACTGCGTAGAAATTACAAGCGAGACTCAAACATTTGCTGGGGAAAAAATAATCTTTCCACTAAATGACTCTTTCAAAGATCTATAGGAAAAAGTATTTCTATGTTCTATGTTCTAATTCAAAGAAAAAGCTGGACGGAAGAATAAAAAAAAGGAATAGAAATGAAACCCTTGGGACACATTTCTGTCCACCATCGGTCAAGAAAGCACCCCTAAATCCATACCAGGGGTCAATCGTGGGTCTAAAAGTAAGTAAGTTGTCTGCAGCCACGATCTTCTTTAATTTGTTCTTTATCTCAATAGCAATCTGCCCTGGCATCAACACATTGTTTGTTTTATAGTTGGTTCATACATTTGTGTTTATTTCCTTCTACATCTCTGAACTTGCTATAATTATCTTTCTGTATTTACGGAGTAAAACTAGTTGAACCTGGTGTGTTCAGTTTGAATTTGATCCGAGAATGGGTGTAGAAGAAATAACGAGTACAAAATTGTTACTAGACAGACAGACAGACAGACAGAGGGCGCAAATAGAAGAACAGTCTTAGGTCTACTACTATCTTTAATTTAGAAAATTTATTTACTAATTTGCTTTCGTTCAGTAACAAAAGTCAGATCATTTGCAGGTGATTGCATAATATATAGAACAATTTAAGATACAGAAATTTTACAAAGAAAAATGGGAATCAAATTGGAGAATGTATTTACGCCTAGAAAAATGTAAGTTATAAAGAGTAACAAAAAAACAAAAAAACAACTAAAACCAATAAACTCCACTTCTCTTATTCATGGTAAACTAGTAACACAGACTAAAACGCAAAATTCATGGGGATTTTAATAAGTAAGAAAACTGTCATAGAATTACTGATCTAAATATCCACAATAGTAAAAAATAAAAAAAATAAAAAGCACTTCTTTCATTCCTTGCGATCGTATTGGGCAGATGATTTTAAGGTCATCTTTCTTTTGTCAATGTTTAACGAGCACGGTGTCATGTGGCCAGCACAACGACCAACCGCTTCACTTTCCCCAAGTAAAGAACTCATTAAAGTTTAGTTTAGTGGAATCAGGGTTGCCCTTAAATACCGAAATTCGAGAGCCCGGAATTCATCGAGATTCGAACCCAGGACCCCAGGATGGAAAGCTAAGCGCTTAACCACTCAGTCACCGCGCTCCCTAATTATTCACAATACATTGTACTATATACAATCCAGTAAACATATATTTGGATTCACTAAAAGTAATTCGAATCATTTTAGCGGCCCTCGAAATGGGAAGAGACGTTATTTAATTCGTGTGAACTGTCCGTCCGTCCGTCCGTCCCGTTTAGATCTCGTAAACAAAAAAGAGAGTGAAAATCCGACATCATGATATTCTAGACCATTCAAAGTTCTGATGCAAATGCTACTTTTTTCTTTTCTGAAAACGAATAATCTAATTTTTTAAAATTAACCTTGCAAGCAGATTTTTCATAAAAATACCCCACTTTTATATTCACTATTAATAGTAACAACACGGGAGGCTTTATAGTAAGGTGCATTATAATTTACCTTTTTTTTAACATTTATGTAAACGGTTTTAGATTTTTTGTAAAAAAAAAGTATTTTTACAATTGTATTGTTAAGTTACATAAGTTCTGTTATACTAACTCTAAATTTTCAAAAAATAGTGTTTGCTTTTATTTTTAGAGAAAAAATCTATTTAATATGCATATAAGTAGAACAGTATTTAAAACAACAATTAATAAGTAGTTTTTCATATTATCAAGTTATATGTAATGCGTACGCAGCGATTAAACATTCAGCTAAACGAATTTTTTTTCTTACTGAAATGTTTTTTTCCTTGTGGCTTTGAAAAAGAAATTGACCCTTTACAAAACAATTACAACATTTAGATAATCATTATATGACATCAATTAGGCCAGGTTCACAGCTAACTTCACACTCATCTTTGCCTATCTTTTGGTCTGCTGGACCGTTGGGGAACTTCTCTGTTATTTTCCTTTGATAGAATTTCATTCTGATTTTCTTTTTGAAAATATTGAAACCTGCCTTTTTACCTGCCTGGGTGGACCACTTTGGGGGCTGTTTTCGAGTTTTTGTTTCCACACAAACTGTTTTTGTAACCTTTGTTTTTTCTTATAATTTGTTCTAGGAACATAAAAGTGATAACTTTTATTTAATGTTCAGGACTTATGAAAAGATAAATTTTGGAGTTTTAAATTAATTAGACAAATTTAAAAGGCTTTAACCTAATCATTGTGTCTCCCTCATGAGTTTAAGAAAAAATAATTTCATAACAAGTGTGTTGTTTTATATATATATCATCAGATTCAGAAATCATATTTTGTGGCATCAGTTTGAGAAATCATATTTCAGAACAACTGTTTAGGTCATAAAGTTTGATACAAAATTGTCATTGAACGAAACGAAACATGAAATGTTTGCAGCAGAGGATACAAACTTTTACCTGTGCATCGCTGTGATTTAGAGGCTTTCCTAAAGCCTAAACTATCAAGAACAGAAAGAAGAAACAGACGCAAATTTTAAAGGTGACAAAGCCAGCGTAGCATCTCTAGAAGCTCATCTCTGTACATGCTGTTGCTATTAAAATATTCATAATGTATTGAGCGCCCAGACGCAACCATCAATTGCACGTGGCTTTTCGTCTGCACCATTGTGCTTCCTCCCTCCCACACCCTGCCCCCCAGTTGTCTCATCCACTTCAAGCGTCTTACAGCCTATCGATTACAGCGCAGGCCCCAGCACCGACGAAGATCTGGACATGGCGCGGAAAGTTGAATTGTTTCAAAAGTTGGGTATGCCAGTTAGGCCTATCCTCCGCTGCGCCGTCCCACCACCGATAATGAGCGATTAAGTGTGCTGTTTAACAGATATATAATTATGAAATGTGTAAAGACTGGGCCAGCTGGAAAAACTAGGATGTCGATAACTTGAATATAGGTTGGTTGCATTGCCGGGTACTACTGTACTACGCTGGTACCAACATAGTTATTAAAAGTTTTTGTGTTATTTTTAACATAAAAACGAATTCCAATTTACAAAAGATCTAAATTTTTGCTTAGGCCTACACGATCATGTGTACCTCCAGAGGCTTCCACCACGCCTCTCCACGGAGCTTGGTTCTGAGCAGCTTTCTTCATCTGCTCCCATGTCGTTCCATTATCCTCAGCACGCTGATGACTGACCTTTTCCTGGTTTGTTAAGACCACTGGCGGATCCGGGGGGGGGGGGCGGTAGGGGCGATCGCCCCCCCCCCCCACACACACTCGGCCGACCCCCCCCCTCGAAAGGGTGGCGGGGGGGCGGACGAATTTTAGTATAGAATTCACACAATTTGTATACGAATTTATTACTTATTTATATTTCAACCTATTTTTAGATTATTTCGCCCTCACCCCTCTAGTATGTTGGCCGATGTGGTGGGGTCGGGAGGTGGCGATGGTATCATTTCCGCCCCCCCCCCTACACTTTCGAGTGTGGGGGCGGTCCAATTTATTTGTAGAAATCACATCTTGCTAACAGAATCAATTAAATATCCATATGATTAAAACTTGTTATTGATATTTTAAACGATCTTCATATTATGTCGTTCCCTGTTTGCCGATGGGGGGGGGGGCGAATACCTCTACTGCCCTTCCCACCTAAACCCTTTGAGTGGGGGCGGGGGGCGGTCCTACTTTTATGGAGAAATCATAGTTTCTAAACAAAATTAGTTGAATTAAAATATACATTTTATATTATGTCACTCCCGTTCTGGTATTTTGGCCGATTCCGCGGGGTTGGGGGGAGGGCGATTGCATGTACTGCCCTCCCCACTCTAGCTCTCTGAGTGGGGGGGGGCGGTCCTATTTTAATGGAGAATCATAGTTGGTGAACAAAATTAGTTGAATATCTATATAATATAAACTACATATTGTTATGTTAACCCATCGTATATTATGCCGTACCACACTCTAATCTCAAATTTTATCATTAGTAAATTTAAATGAAAAAGGGTTGTACCAGGTGGGAGGGGCGATACATGCAATCGCATTTCCCCCATCGGACAAACGAATACTTTTTCTTTTTGTATTATAGTTATGAAATTACAAAATGTAACAAATCTGTCACTAATATAATTTATATATATACTATAAATTAAATTCTTATATCGAGTCGCCCCACCCCTATTCTTTAATGCCAAATGCAATCTTTAGCAGAAATTATTAAAGGAGCGAGGATTAATCGTTTTCACTCTACCGCCCCTCCCATTTCCAGACAGAGTTTATGTAATTTCACATGAATTTATCATAATTATTTTAAGAAAGACTTTGCATTGGAAAAGTTAGAATTCAAACAAAATTTTTCAGTATAAGAGTCAGGATTGAGATGAGTTCTAAACCCAAATGATATTTATATAGTCGCCTTTTCCCAACTTTACCTCAATCTGATATTTTTCTAGTTAAATAAATTTGGGACTATAACTCACAAATTATACTTGAATTTTTTGGAATATGTTTTATCGAATATTTTTTTTTCTGCGGCGATTCTCAAAGCCAAAATCTAAATATGTTGGGTATCTTATCTTTTCAAGGAACAAATCGGTTTTATTTACAATTTATTAATGGCCTATAAATTCATATTAGAATATTTTTTTAATAGTATGAATAATGAGCTTTAGGTCAGGAGAATTCGTTTCTTCTGTCAAGTATGCAAGAAAACGTTTTTGTCGTCGGGGATTCGCCCCAATCCCCACTGATGAATAATGAGCTGTACTTGTCAGGAGAATGCGTTTCTGCAGTGAAAAATGCGAGAAAACGCTTATATATATATATGCTGTACGCACGTTTATTCATAGGGTTAGGGTTTACTGGGGGTTAGGGTTTGGAAAAAAATCGCCCCCCCACTCCAAAGTTCTGGATCCGCTAGTGGTTAAGACCTGCCTACTTTCTTCTTTCTTTGCGGATTCTAAACAAGTTACCGCCTTGTGACATTAGTGGTTTAATTTTTTTTTCTTTGATGTGTCCTATTCATAGCCATTGTCACTTTTTAATATCTGTGGCAATATATTTCTACATGGCCCTTTCCCACAAATTGACATTTTCCCAGTTAACCTATAGTGGGACAAGCATTGCTATTGATCTAAATAGTGAACTACAATTTTGTATCATTTTTCTTTTATTTAAATCTGGTAATGCAGAAAAAAAAGAGTAACATCTACGTTTTCGTAATACAAAAGAAATAAAAAGTGAATCATATGAACGAGATCTACGGACAACAAAACAAATAATTAGTAAGCAAAATATAAACAAATATAAAAATACAAACCGCTCAATTACTACCATTCTTTCAATACTGTAAAATAAATTTTCCTTTTTTCCTTATAAAACTAAATTAATAGCCACTTATTAATTATCCAATTCTGTTTTTTTTTTATTTGAATAATGTGTTGTCATCATTAACAACTATTCTATCAGTTTCATCTTGATCCGAGAAAGCGAAGTGGGAGAAAACCTGTCAAAAAGAAAAATCTTGAATGACACACAGACAGACAGACAGACAGGAAGGAAGATTGAATTCAAAATATGCTCGCAAGCTTTGTAATTAAAAATTATACGTAACCAATTAAGTTCATCCTATTATTTCTGATTCACTTGACTATTAGTGTAATATTATATTTTACAACTTTTGTTTTGTTTTCAATTCGCCCCCCCCCATTTCCAAAAAAAGTAACAACTTAATGATTAAATGTTGCAATTGATATCAACTTAATTTTTTCTTTTCAAAGTCTCACCTGTGTACTTAGTGGCTGTTATTTCTAGTGTATTCTATCAGATCAGAAAAGAGAAGAACAAAATGTCCTCTTTGTATTTGTTGACCTTCTCAATTGATGCTTGTTGTTTGTGTAACAGTTTGGATTGTTGCTGTCTTATTTGTTGATGTTTTGGAAGTCTTTTGTTTGGAGCTGTTTTTGTTTGTGTAAATGCTGTTTTGTTTGTAGATATTTTATTTCTTTCCGAGTTTTTTTATGTTATTGTTTTGTTTGGAGCTGTTGTGTTTGAAACAATGTTGTTTGTAGCTGTTTTGTTTGTTACTGTTCTTCTTTTGTTACTGTGTTTCCATGTCTTTTGGTGTTGGTGTTCTGTTTAATTTAATTTTACGTCATCTTGCGTTGTTTACTGCTGTTTTAGTTTCTAAGTCCAATCTGCAAATGGTGAATGTTTAGGCGTATGCACCAACTGAAACTAGTTACACTACTACCTGCCTGCACTTCACTTTGACTAAGAATGTAACACTGGTCGTTGTGTAAAATGGAAATGAAGACACTAAAAAGACTGTTATCCTCTCTACATTGTGGACTCTTCCCCTTTGGACACGACAGCAGCATCTCATTGAAATTCATGAATCTTTCCCTCTTGTCTGTGGCTAAAAGGGAGACGGACAGTTTTTTCTTTGTCCGTAAGGAGATCCAATCAATGACCACAATGAGAGCGGTCACTTCCGGACAAGTTTTAATTACCTAAGATTGGGCCATTGAAAGCGAAAACACGTAGGAGGCTCTAGGCTAAGTAGGACAGTACCCATAATGCCGGAAAGGGCAGGAAATGAAAGGATGGCCGCTGCTATACTCCGTGAACAATGGGACAGAAAAACTAATTCCTTTCTAGTCGGTCTGCTAACTACTTGTAATAGTTTCACAGGTCTCCAATATAGAGCAGGACTTCTTTACTATCTTCAAGCACAAATCAATATTCTTCTTCCTTAGTGAATTTTATTTATTTTGATTTTTTTCCGCATGTTTCAAATTATTCATTTACAACAGCAATAAAAACAAAAAGAAATCAATAAAATGTGACTATAATTGTTTTTATGCTTCATTATCCAAATTATAAAGATTGCAATAAAGGTTTCTTTATTTTTCTTTGTTCTCAGCTACAACATTTAAAAGACATGTTTTCTCTGTCAACCAGTTGTCTAATAGAAACTTTTCTATGTCAACCACATGTCTGCGAGACAAGTTTTAATCTCTAATTTTGATGGAGCGTCTGCTAGAAACTCTTCATATTCATTATCAGTCCTTTGTCTTTTCGTTGTCCATTTAGTCGTTTTCTAGGTAATTTTAGCGCTAAACTTGGTCTTTTTTTTAAATCTCTGTAATTTTGACCATCACCATTCCTACGTGAAAAATGTCTACCGCTATATAATTATATTCTTTAGCCCTGGATTACGTGTCTCGATAAACGCATCACTCATGTATTTCAAGCGCAGAAGTCAAATGAATTTTTTTTTTCAGAGGAAACCAATACTGAATATCTTTTTTTTTAAAGTTCATATATCTGTGTCTTGGTCTCCTCAAATACAGAAGCGTAGTGAGGAGGGGCAACGGGGGCACAATGCCGCGGGCGCAATCGTCGGGGCTGGGGGCGCCACACACAGAGGGCGCAAAAAACGACAAAAAACCTAGAGGTTTTATATTCCTTTTGACATCCATTGTAGAGAAAGATTTTGTATAATCATATATATTTTTTGCAGCTTAATATTAGTTACAATACATTTTTACAACAGATTCAAGGTTAAATTTTAGAAAAAAAAATGAATTTAAAAAATTCAGAAACACCGGAGGTTCTTTTTAGCACTCAAAACACAGTAGGTATTTGGTCGAAGTAATATGATTGATTTAAGTTATAGCTAATCCATTCTAAGGACAGGAACCGTGTGGCTCAAATATTGAGTCCGGCGGAACTGTTCTCACTAACAGGAGAAGGGCCAAAGGCGAGTAACTAGCTCCTTAACCAGTAAGCTTCGGGCAGGAGGGGCTCGTTATAGCCATGGCTGGCTACCCATCTAGGAGAAGGAAAACTCTGAATTTAAACTTCTGTTGCCTTGTAGCTATCCCCAATCATGGGAAAGGCTTCGGGAGTCAACCCTGAGGAAAAATCAAGAGTTGGTGACCCTAAGGCAGTTTGCAGCACCCAGTGCTATACTCTGCGACGACGCTGACCCCCAAACTGTATCGGCACTGCCGTTCCTTTGATTACATCAGCTGCATGGAGTGGGGGGGGGGGACTGATGTGTGGGCGACATCGTTCCGACCACAGGTAATGTCCAGGCATTCATCTCATTTCCATGAGGTGGTCCATAGTTCTCTTCGCGACTGAAGGAGGCCATAGAATCCATTCTGAGGTGATTAGTACTATATTATTATTAATACATTTTATTTATAAGCCTATATTTCTATGATATATTCATGGGGAAAAAGGGGGGTGGGGCGCTAATAAAGTTCCCTGCCCGTGGCGCAGGTTTTGCTCACTACGCCCCTGTTCAAATATACTTCCGAAAGTTCATTCTGAGATTAACATGCAAGATTTATTTAATAATAAATATATTTTAAAGACGATCTTTTAGGAATATACATATATTACATTTTTTTAGTTTGTGGAAGGCCCCTTGTTGAGGCCGGGAGTATTGTGCATATGTATTATTAGCACTGCAGTAAATCTGGCACTGTCTAGAACACATGCAGAACTAGATCTATATCCCACGGCTCGTCAGCGATGATCCTTTTTGTCAGCCAATACACATTGAAATTAAATTAATGTTTAATTTTATAAACTTTACTTTGTGTTACATAAAAAGAGGATCCTTTTATTCTAGACCAATTACAGCATTTTCTGATAACAAACGACAAAGTTATTGAAGCTTAATCCTAACAGTGTGGTGAAATACTAATTAGAAAAATGTAGAATTCCCTCAAAACGTGGTAAAATAATTACGGAGAGAAAGAGTTAAGTTAAAGCAAATATTGATCATAAAAAGGAACAGAGACTGTGAGGTTTATAAACATAGAAGTCTTATTTAATATTCTCTGCATTTGAACTCTGTGATTTTGTGTGGCTCGAAACTTGAATAACGAATTGATCTTGTCTCTAAAACACTGTATCATAACGGAGACTCCAAGAAATCGCTATTGGAAAGGTCTGCCCCCGTCCAATAGCTTGACTTGCTAACCTAGGGCCCCCATAAATCTTACTTATTGATCCTTGAGATGACGGCGATGCGACTTGAAGGAAAAGATTATATTGTTTAGTGGGCGCCCCAAGTTGCTTGCAAAATAAGGCGATTAACTTTGGGAGCCGCCTTCTATTTTTTTTTCTTTTACATTTTTCTCGAGTCTCTTGGGTTGAGTTATATTAAGTTAAACAGGGGTGTAAAGAGAGGGGGAGGACAGGGAGGAATAGTAATCTTTAGCCTCTTCACTTTTTTTTTCTTTCACGCCGGCATGTTGGAGCCAATGACGCGCTCTGTCGTGCGATTGTCTCTTTATTGAATCAGAGTTATCCTCACTTGATGTGATGCGCTGTTCGAATGAACACCCGCCATCATGGACGATGTTACGGCTGACTGGCAAATCGCGTGGGACGTATTGTATCATCTTCAATATTTACAGCTCTCTCGAAATCTGCTGAAGCATGCAACCAAGAATATTAGGAGCCCTTTGAAAGAGTCCATTAGCGCAGGAGGATTTTAAAGTGCGTCTCGATAATGAACCAGAAAAATTGTTCTTAGAAATCTCTTGATGTTTATAAACAAACAATTTTATTCGTTTATTTGTATATGTACATAGACATTCGTATTTATATCTATATGTACATAGACATTCGTATTTATATCTATATGTACATAGACATTCGTATTTATATCTATATGTACATAGACATTCGTATTTATATCTATATGTACATAGACATTCGTATTTATATCTATATGTACATAGACATTCGTATTTATATCTATATGTACATAGACATTCGTATTTATATCTATATGTACATAGACATTCGTATTTATATCTATATGTACATAGACATTCGTATTTATATCTATATGTACATAGACATTCGTATTTATATCTATATGTACATAGACATTCGTATTTATATCTATATGTACATAGACATTCGTATTTATATCTATATGTACATAGACATTCGTATTTATATCTATATGTACATAGACATTCGTATTTATATCTATATGTACATAGACATTCGTATTTATATCTATATGTACATAGACATTCGTATTTATATCTATATGTACATAGACATTCGTATTTATATCTATATGTACATAGACATTCGTATTTATATTTATATGTACATAGACATTCGTATTTATATCTATATGTACATAGACATTCGTATTTATATCTATATGTACATAGACATTCGTATTTATATCTATATGTACATAGACATTCGTATTTATATCTATATGTACATAGACATTCGTATTTATATCTATATGTACATAGACATTCGTATTTATATAGACATATTTTGTTGATGTTAGTCCGTCTCGTTAAGGTCACACACAAAAATACTAAACCATTGTAAAATATCTGATTTCAGCGTCGCCTGTAAGTTACTCAAAGTATTTTCGGTCTTACGTCTGAGCTAGAAGAGGTTTAAACTTAAAAAAATAGTTGTATTGTGATATAATTGAGTTGAAAGTTCTTGTTACAAATCTGATATCTGTCTGTCTGGTCCACATTTTGTACACGTTATTTCTCCTTCTTCCCATTCTCGGATCAATCTGAAACTTTTCACAATTATTCCTTGTTCCTAACAAAGCATGAATTAGAGTTTTTAAAAAGTAACCATCTATGTATTTCAATAGTGGAAATTATATAATTTTGTTTGATATCAATAAGGGAAATACATTTCACAGTATTGAAATACTGCTGTTATTTCGCATTAAATGCGCTTTTTTTAATAAATATTTTGCTTGTTTTCAAACTTTAAACTAGTTAGACTTATAAGTTTCGGACGTTTCTTTACAAATGAGGATAAGATAATTGGGTCCTCAGGACCATCATGATACATTTTCCAAAGCGCACCCCACATGGGTGAGGCAGCCATCGTTGTTACTAGTCAATGTTTACCTTAATCTTTTAAGATCCATATTAAGAAGTGAAACCGAGTTGTCATGTCTGCATGCTCAATGATCTATGAAGGCGCTCAGAGTTCGGGCATGAAGACGAAAAAATCAAAAGAGATGACTTAATCGCTTTGTCTGCGTTGATAGATGGAAAATTATGTGGGTCACAGCTTGGTCTGCTTAGCCACGAAAAATATTTTATCTTCGATCTTACAGCTCGAAGCCAAACATTTATAATAGGAATAATTTATTCTGACAGGACAAACAGATGTGCAGAATTTATACTAGTAGACCTTCTGCCTCCTTTTATTCCCAATGGGATTGAAGATCTAGTTCATTTCTTGGTCTACTTACTATGTAATCTTTTGGTTTGTCTTAGGCCTTGACTTATTCGTTGACATAGTCTTTTCCCCTTAGAATTGCATCGGAAAAGAAGTTACGGGATCCTAGATGAATGGCCTAAGGTAGTGATGGTTCAATTCCTAAGCAACTCCTGCTGACGACGTGTCGATATCTTCTGGAGATTTGTACAAAGTAAGCTTCTGTGTCTCCACTGAGATTTCGAGCTTCAATATTTAGTGTAGTTTAAAAGCTAAAAGTCTCCATTGAGTTTCACATCTCAAACTCTTAAGTACCTGACTTAAAAATGCCTTTCAAATAGCCACACATATCATCACATAGATAGATAGATAGACGGATGAAATTACATAAAAGCATAAAACTTACAAATGTTATTGCGAGAGGGGTTGCCTTGTAAACTCAAACCATTTAGGACAGGTCATAGTGTTTAACCTAAAAAATAAAAATTATAATGCTTAAATTTTTTTAAAAATCTAATTGCCGAACTCTATGTATGTACAGAAATGACCTCACATCACCTCCTTCACACAAACACAGATACACTTCTAATACTGGCAAGTGTCACCTAGAACACAAACACACACTCCCTCCTAATGCCAGCAAGTGTCACCTAGAACACAAACACACACTCCTAATGCCAGCAAGTGTCACCTAGAACACAAACACACACTCCTAATGCCAGCAAGTGTCATGTGATCCAAAAGGCAGACGAAGTTCGGAACGCCATCATATAATCATTTCCCAATCAATCCGCACCTTATGCAATCAATAGCCACGAAAAGGCAGTGTGGATGACCCGGGGGTAGGAGGGGGGACTCTCTGTCACTCTAAGTGGCACAAGTGATGTGTGTGTGTGTGTGTGTGTGTGTGTGTGTGATAGGGAGAAGGACTATTCTCCCCAACCCTTTTTTGTTTTGCTCGACATTTGACAGGTGACAAGTTTTATTCTGTCCAGGCCCAAACGCCATCATTGTCCTATTGGTTTTCACCCAGATTGAGACGAGCAAACAATCACGTGACCGAGCAGTTAGGTTGCTTCCCCAATTGCCCGGATGTGGAACGAGCCTCGTAAGTTAACTTGCCAATTATTGTCAACACCGCCAGGGTCGAGCATTGATACTTTCTCACTTTGAAACGCGTGCAACAGTCAGTGGCGGATCTAGGGAAGAAGAGGTGGGAACAACCCACCCTTCCACCATTTAAAAATATTTCTCTATCCAGCTTGCAAATCCTTCATGGACAGAAGTCTCTGGAAATCTCAGAAACGGCTTTGGCGATTTATAGAAAATTTTGACTGTCAATGTATATGTTTAGGAAATAAGTTACTAGCTAATTGGTCACTCTGGGAAAACTCTGGTTAGACCGTTATCATTTTGTAAAACACTTTTACCCTGTAGCTAAAAAGCCATGAATGCGAGCAAAAATAGCTACCAGTTGTTGTTTACAATAGAGTTATGAAAGTATTTGTTATCTTATAATCTTATAGATAAATAAAATTTAATCTCAAATTGAAGCATAGATTTTCACCAACACAACCGTGTTTTCTTTTTTTTTGCAGTTAATTTTTATATATGATTTCACAGATTGAATATAATTTTAAAAAATGTAAAAAATATTGTCTAGTTTAGTTATACATAGTATATGTATTATACTATTTGTATAGAATATATTGTGCAATCATTTTAAAGTAAATTCATTTATATTAATAAACACAAATTTGACTGTTACTTTATCAGTTTTAAATTAATTTTTGCTTATTTATTTTTGAAATTGTAAGTAAACAACTTCTTTCATATCTATTATTGATTTTTTTCTTCTGTATTAACTATAAATTTTCTATTAAATTAACTAGAAATGCAAAAGAATTTCAATTTACCAATTTTTTATTCTTTTACATGTAAATCCTTTGTGAATTTCTTAGATTAAAGTCAATTTTTTTTCGCAATTTTTGTCTTCCATTTAACATTTGTTATATGCTCCATATTTGTTTGAACAGAACGTTGAAAAACCTAAAAGATCATGATATTAGCTTTTCAATATATTTTCTAGTCTTTGAGATCTCAACGGGATGAACGAACGGACAGACCACACGATTTAAAAAAAAAAAAGGAATGTTTAATTTCTGTACACTACTTTTGTTTTTAAAAAGACTTTAAAAACTATAACTACAAGAAACGGAATAATTTTAGAAGCCACCCCACATACAAACAAAAAGCCAGTATACTGGAAAACCAGGCTAAGAGGTAGAGCTGTTAACTGGCAAATTAGTATGAAAGAGTTATAATGTAATAATGTAATAATTAGATTTGGTCTGAAATTTCAAAGTTCTGAATACTACATTAACAATAATAGACCCGTTTTAACAATATTTGACCCTTTTTTAAAACACTTTTGTAATTGTAGTTATAGTTTTTAAAGTCTTTTTTTAAAAACACATCCCGTAGATGCCCACACATGGCTTAATGAGTTTGGTATGACTTATTTTAAGACACAAAACGATATTTCTTGCCTATATTGGGGCTTCTATTATTAACGTGCACAGGGCTTTCAAAATCTTGACTCAATAGTAGGCTATTACCTTTTTACCCTATTACCACTTTCCCTGGGGTTTGAGAACAGGGTAAGCATAGTTTAGTATATCATGTTGTAAAATATAAAAAATCAACACATTTTACTAATAAATATTATTACGAGTCTTCCACTGATATTACTGTCTACCTGGCCAAACAACGACCCTGTCATAAACCTGAAATCAATCTTTGGTGTAACCCAATTGTGTGGCTCGTAGTTGGCACCATCAACAATTAAAGAGTTTTGCCGTAATTGTAGACTACACGTTGTTTGGTCGCTGACTCCTAAAAGACAAGCACGCCAGTAGTTAGCTGTGCTTTCCTAACGGTGAGTCCCAATTGAGGACAAACAAAGAGAAAGATGATGCCGACGATGCACCAATGTGGTTTCTCGAATATCTGACAATGTCTGGTGAGAGGAAGGGGGAGAAGGCTGCATTCGTCCCGAGGAACAGACAAGCAGGTCAGTGTCAGGGGAGGTCTTTAACTGGTTCGTTTCCTAACTGCCACACACAGATTGACACATTGATTTATTATGTTAGTTCAGAATGTCAAAATGTCTTGGCAATTTTTGTCAGCTGTTTGCATCTTTACTTTAGGATCAGCTGCCGGAATCATTTTTTGTTGTTGTCGTTTTGTTGTCTTTAAATGTGACTTTTGTTAAGTAAAGCTTGCAGTGACCAGTATTTCTAATTATGTTGTCCCCCTTTACACATACAGTAGTCTACAAGCCATAAGAATTGGGGTGTGAGTGGTAGAAAGCATTTGAATTCTGAACCAACACGTTCGTATCGTTATGAATGCTGGTCTTCACCGAGGTTCGAACCCAGGACACCAGGTTCGGAAGCCAAGCGCTTAACCATTCAGCACCGAGCCCCTAATGGTCAGTGTGCCATGGTCCAATCTATCTATTTATGTATCTGGGCGGGGTCACCTATGGTGCCTTAGGGCCCTTAGCAAACTTTGCTGGAGTTGGGATTCGAAGTCGACCCCATTGGTGTGAGCAGTTTCCGCTAATTCAGCCACACATCCCCTACTACCAAATGCACAGTGTAACGATGGGCTAGTGTGGCTGAGACAATGTTGTCAACGTATCTAATGTTAACATCCTCATACTTAACAGTTACATTCTAACATTTAAAAAATCAAAAATAGAATTATTTTTTCGACACTATTTCAATACGTTAGAAAGAGAATTGAGTTTCTCTTTAATAATCTATCTACGGAGTGTGTTATTTGTTCTAAAATGGACTACACAATATGTTTCCTTTTCCTTGTAACTTGATGTAGGTGAGAAGTAACACCCACTATAAAATACAATGCTTGGATCCACAGATCCGTTCGTCAACTCTGCAGAGTGAACACTCTACTCAAGAAGAATTTTTTTTTTTAGTAAACAGAGAAACGGAATGTCTTGAAACGTTTCATGCCGAAAACTAACCTTCTTATGTAACAGAAGAGCTTCATATCTATCTCACTCAATAATTCTTTAAATTAGCGATGGTGACATAGATCTTTAGCTACAATGGAGTTGATCATCGTAATCACCCATTTCTTTGTTTTGATAATCTCTTGAGGAAATGTGCTTCCTGATTTACAATAGACAGGGATGTATGTCGTGATTATGACAAAGTTTATATCAACTCACTCTGTCTGTCTGTCAGGTCAAAAGTTATACACGTTCTTTCTTCCAATCTAAGATCAAGCTTTAATTTTGCATAATTATTTCTTTTACCTGACAACACAAGAATCAATAATAAAAAATCAAATTATTTAATTAACTATTGGTAATTAGTTATTGTGTTCAGTATCTCAAACAAGAGAAAGAAATTGTTCTTGACTGAAGTGGTGGTAAATTTGTCAAATGTTTTACATGTTTCGGATGTTCCTTAGGAGTTGAAGATAATTACTTCCTAGTCCAAACCTCCCCGCAGGACGACGGAGGATGGGAGCGGGCAGGGTTTGAACCCGGGACCATCGATAAATATGAACGACAGTCCAGCGCGCAAACCGCGCGACCAGGTATAAGCTGAATTAGTCCCTTTTATAGATCGTCGTCTGAAGCGTAGTGAACAACAACATAAAATGGAAACAATAGATAACTAAACAATCTTCCATGTTCATAGACACTTCACTAGCACAATGGTCACCACAAGTTCGAATTCAGATCGTTCCCACTTTTTTAAAAATACATTTAAAAAGCGATCACCCAGATACTGCCTTCTTTCTCCGACTGCCCCTTTCTAACTGATCCAGACAAGTGATAGGATCATAGTGTATTGAGAAAGCTAAAAGCATGAAATTGATCTAACAAAAACAATTGGTGAAAAAATATTTCTAATTGCAAAGATGTATTTTTCTTAGTCTAGAACAGTGATTCCCAAAGTGGTCTATATAGACCCCCAGGGGTCTACGAAGACTTCCAAGGGGTCTACGAAAGGGAAAACATAAATTGGGGGTCTATGAGATGTCCACGGGGGTCTACGATAATAGATTTCATTTAAGCAGGTCGTGACTTTAATTTAAACAACAAATTATTGTAATTCTTTCATACACTAATATATGATTTGTACCCGAGTTAATCCTTTAAATATTTATCCTGCTTTTCAAACGAAATATTGTTGTATCTAATTTAAATACTTATTTAAATAGCTTCATTTTGTCTTCATGCAACCAATGTTTAACAAAAAGAATGTAGACTGCACAGCGTTGGTTATTTAAAATTGGTATTTATTCCATCCTTGTAATACTAGCGGTTGACTAAGTGACTTTTTATACCGATTTGAAATCAATTATGCCTGCACCCTGACAAAATAGATAAAGATTTGAAAACCGTTCAAACACTCAAAGATCAGAATAGACCCACAAAATCTCTCTTCGACACCATATAGAGAAGATAATAGTTTGTGAGCGTCTAACAAAATTTCTTTACATATAGCAAAATACAGAAAACACAATAGGTAAAACATTGATTTTACCCGCCGTTGTAGTTTTAAATAACTGTTTTACACAAATCTACATCTGATATTATTAAACGAATTTCTTTAAGCAACAATACAGTTCAAGGTCACATCTGTGGCATGAGTTATAAAATTAAAAGCTTCTTTTGTAATTCTTTCCAAACGACATATATATAGTTTAGGATCAGCGGCTAACAGGCTTAGACAGGGTGTAGCCCTGTGTGCTGCAAACTGCCTAAAGGCCGCCGGCTCCTTATTTTTAACAGGGTTGACCCACGAAACCTTTCCCATGTTCGGGTATAGCTGCAAGGCAGCACAGTTTGAATTCAGTTTTCTTTCTGCTAGGTAGGCTGCAAGCCAAGGCTAATAAGCCCCTCCTGCCCAAAGCTGACTGGTTTAGGTAGGCCTACTCACTAGGTACTCACCTTCACCTGTTAGTGACAACAGTTCTGCGCACCCAATATTTGAGCCACACGTGAAAGATCAAGACCTACAAGAGAAACTGCTCTTTGCGACAAACGTTTACAATGATACATAATGATACATTCATTGATTGATTACTATTTAATGTTTGAGGACTACTTTGTTATTTTAATTAGTTTAAATTAGAAGTTTGTCAATTAAAAAAAATAGACAGATCTCTATAACCCTATGTGTAGCATTAAATTATTTTTTCACTCTTTAACTCACTGCAGTTAGAAATTTGTTTTAAAAATGTTTTGATGAATTTGCAAAAATTCAATACAAGTTAGGTAGGGGGTCTACCGAAAGCCAGAAAACATGCCAAGGGGTCTACGAGACAAAAAAGTTTGGGAACCACTGGTCTAGAATCTAGATCTATTACAACTTTAATTACAAGACTGATGCAAATTAATTGATACACTTAATATAAGCTTTGTGTTTTGAAATATGCATTTTTTTTGTTTTTCGCTTGTTTGTAGCGACCCCGAAAGGGGAAAGGACGCTATTAGTTTTGTGTGATCTGTCTGTCCGTCCCGTTTAGATCTCGTCGACTTAAATTTAATGAAAATCTGACCTCATGATATTTTAAACCATTCAAAATTCTGATGCTAAGGATACTTTTTTTATTTTCTGTAAGCGAAAAATTTAATTTTCAAAATCAACTATGCAAGCAATTTTTTTCATAAAAATACACCATTTTTACAAATATTCACTATTAATAATAACAAACACGGGAGGCTTTTTAGTAATGGAAATGACAATTTACCATATTTTCAACATATTTATACAAACGGTTTAGATTTTTTATCAATTTTTTTTTTAAATGCATAACTTAGATAAGTAAGTTCTGTCACACTAACTACTACATGTAGCAAAAAAAAAAGGTTACTGTTTTTAAGAGAAAAAATCTATTCAATATGCATATAAGTGGAACATAATTTAAAACAACAATTAATAAGTAGTTTTTCATTATCGCGTGAACTGCAGAAGGGCACTATGCCAGTGGGACACGTAAGTAAAGTATTTATTTTTTAATACTGAACTGTTGTTTTTTTTCCTGAGGCGTTGAATAAGAGATTGACCCTTTGCAAAACAATTAGTTCAATTAGATAATAATTATATGACATCAGTTAGGCTAGGTTCGCATTAGAGATGGGAATCGAAGTCGACTTTTAAAGTTCTGGTTCCGTTTGGTTCGATGACGAGTATAGTTCGTGTTCGGTTCGGTTAGGTCTAATGTTCGGTTACATGTTATGAAATTAGATAATTGCAAAACTAGGTACATGTAATAATATTTAATTCAAGTAACTAATTAGATAAAACAGCGATATGAAACCTTATGTGGGCCATTTTAATTACAAACTCTCATATCGTGGGCTACATAACAGAAAAGATACCCAAAAAAATTAAAATAAAGCTCTTTTATTAGAAACACTTGGATATTTTTTTTTAAGTTTCCTTTTCAGACCTTACGATCTATAGAGCAGATGATGTAAAGGTTATCTATTTCTGAGGTCCAAGGTTAATGAGGGTGTAACCATCACAACGAGAAACCACCTTTCTCCAAACTAATGTCAGGCACCCATTAGAACGTGGTGGTCTCAGAGGCTACCTTAAGATCCCGAAATAAAAAATCTAATTCTTCACCAGGATTCAAACCTGGGACAACTCGAATCACAAGCCAAACACTTTACCAGTCAGCCCCCACACCTCCCATGTGAATATAATATTTACACTAATTCATAGGATGTAGGAAGTTTATCCAAAACCAACGTCTGAAGATTTCACTGCATTGATGAGACACCAAGTTGAAGCACTGAATCTTGATGCTCGTCTGTGAGAGATTACGCCACATTGCTTTCGCCCCTTTCTGCCTACTAAATGAGTTGCCATTTCATTTAGAAGGCGAGTATGTCAGCCTGATTTCTTACCACAGAGGTTCCGTTTGACGTGGATAATTTTTCTAATAACACTTGCTGCCAGTTCGTAATGCCATCCAGACATACTTCTGGCGCTATCAGTAGTCACCCCCACTAATGTCTCCCAAAGGAAAGAAGCCTCCACCTCCTCCTCCATGATGTCTGAAACTTCTTTGAACAGGTCTTTGCCAGTGGTGGTCCCAATGCATGTTCCTCATAGCAGATTTCTTTTCTGTGATTTGAAAATTGCTTTTCGTACTGCGAACAAGTGGCAAGAGTTGAACGCTAGAAGATATGTCGGCGCTAATGGAAACATATCCAGCTCAGATGCTCTATCTCAGGGGTTCTCAACCTGTGGGTCGCGACCCCCTTGGGGGTCGATTGACGATGTTTTTGTCTATTCCTCTATTGCTGTGTGTGTGTGCCGGGGGGGGGGGGAGTCGCGGCAGAGTGAGAGATTGTTAAAAGGGGTCGCCGAGTTTAAAAGGTTGAGAAGGTTGATCCAGTTGGTTCAAGAATATATTATCTAGTGGATTGGAATTAGATCTATGTCAAACATAGCTAATGAATGTTCTTTGTGAAGTTTTTCTCTTTCGACACGAAAATAAAATAAGTTTTGCGGAAATGGTTTCCCTGTTAAGCCGATACATTTATATCAAATACTAGACATATGTTACCCGCGGGTCTTTATTTGCGCATTACTGTCGATATAGTCACAAATAAACGAAATAATAATGTAATAAGTAAAGCGAATGTGTCAATGTAAAAATAGTGTGAATGAAGCTATCAAAAAAAAAAAAGCTAATAGGCTTAAATCCATTTTTTCAAATTACAACATTTGCTTGTAGGCCTACATATATTTGCTTAAAATTTGAGATGAATAGACTTAATTTTGTATGTTCATGTGTTAAAGTATAAAGTAGATCTTGAGGTAGACATAGATCTAAATCTACACTAATCGAGAGTTAAAAATTGGCTTTTGTAGAGTTCATTCTGTGTTGCGCATGCGTGACCTTTCTTCATGAATGAATATAGGGGTATCTCAACACGGCTACGCAACTTTAGCGAACAGCGAACGAATGTATTAAAAATGCTTTAGAAAAACCAATTTAAATGTTAAATTGATTAAAATATGAAATGAATGGACAATAATTAGTATGTTTATGTGTTAAAGCATAAAACTATCTTTGCGGAAAGAAGTTTTATCATCTTAGAGTTCAATAAGAGTTTTAGACCTAGGCCTAGGAGTAGACCCAGTAGAGAGATGTGTTAATGTGTAACCATTTGGTAATGTCTAATGAAAGAATGTTCGACAGGAAATCTGTAGTCACAGATATCAGGAACTAATTTATGTAAAAAATGCTTTTGAAACACAAAATTGAAGGTTAATTTTATTATATAATGAAATCAATGGATCTTCTTTTGTATTTTCATATGTGAAAGTAAAAAACTATCTGCGCAAAGTGTATTTCTCAAAATTAGATCAAGGTCTAAATCCTTTTGATCTTTTCTCATGTCAACATTGTTAACCATGGCCTAGATCCATAAATACTAAAGCTTTAATAGAGTCGGACAACTTTTATTTATTTTGAGGGTCTTAAGTTTGTTTTAGGGCTACAATACATACACTACGGTCTAAGCTAGTATTCAAGGAACATTCCTGCCTAGTTTTATCAAGATTGGTCAAGCGGTTTTGATGTCTATTCGTCAAATACATACATGCATACATACGCCTTACTTTATACTTTATAGTACAGATAAAATACTATGGGAACGGGTTTACCCGATTTGTTAAAAGATAGAGATAAATTAAGCTATTAAAATGAAAGAAGCGAGCGGTGAATGTGAAAGTACATCAGGATGTCTAAATTTGCTGATATAAGGAACGAATTTATGTAAAAATGCTTTTGAAACACGAATTTGAAGGTTAATTTTATTAAATATAGAAATGAATTAACATTATATTATATTTTCATGTGTCAAAGTAAAAAACTATCTTTCCAAAGTATAGTTTATAAACTTAGATCTAGATCCTTTCGATCTTGTCTCATGTAAACATTACTATATGACCTAGATCCATGAAATAGTAATACTTTCATACAGTTAGGCAACTTTTTTTTAGGGTCTTAACCCTTTCTCTCCGTAATTATTTTTCCTCGTTTTGGAAGGAATCCTTCATTTTACTAATTATTATTTTACTATTCTGTTATGATTGGGCTACAATAGCTTTGTGGTTTTTTAACAGAAAATGTTATATTTGGTATAGAATTAAAGGGAATGAATGCTCTTTTTATATAATTCAAAGTAATATTTAAAAAGTAAACATTGATTTAATTTAATGAGGTCAAAATCAACGATGTTATCGTCGATTAGGAGAGAAAGACTTAAGCTTGTTTAGGGCTACTTTATATACGTTACTGTTCCAGTTAATACCCAAGCAACATTAATGCCAAGTTTTATCTAGATTTGTTGAACGACGTTTTTGATTTCTAAGTGGGACGTACATACATACATACGCCTTACCTTCTGTTTTATAATATATATTATGATATATTTTGTTTTACCAAATTCCGAAATTGGCCAATACGCGATCTGACCATTAACGCTTCACAGTGACTGTCTAATTCGCGATCTGGCCGGCCAGTTGTTATCTGAATACATTAATGATAATTACAAGATATACTAATACAATCTGTCACATCCTTTATTGTACAAAATTATTTCTTTCGTTACTTGTTACAACAAGATGATAATATATGACATTTCAAATGACATAGATGATTTTTATTTTTTAAATCTGGATCGATTTGATGAGCACTTGATAATGTCATTGCATCGGGTGTAGCCTTAGACGCAGATCAGTGAATGTATAGACGCGACGATACGAAGTAGGCCTTTGTATAGAAAATAATTACGCCAACTTTATTAAACAGTCATTACCTTAACTTAGTATGACCTACCTTCTAACAAGAAAGCATCCACGTAGAAAGCTATTATTAGACGAGCGATTAAACGCAATATCTGGCGCAGCATTTTTTTGGGGGGGCCATTTTGGAGCAATAAGACTTGACGATAATTAAAAAAAAAACTTTTCGCAATATACTCTACTATAGTATATATCTAATATATAAAGCAGAAAGTAAGGCTATGTATGTATGTATGTCCCGCATAGAAATAAAAACCGTTTGATCAATCTTGATAAAACTTGACATTAATGTTCCTAAGATCATGGCGGAGATGTAGTGTATGTTAAATCTCCCTCCCACAACCGAGGGACCCAAAAAATAAATAAAATTAACTAAATTTATATATATTAAAGAAACTTTTTAAAAAATCGGGTATACCCGTTTTAATAGCTAACTTTATTTCTATTTTAAAAAAAACTTTTCAACAAATCGGGTAAATCCATTTAACAGTATTTTATATTGATATGAATGAATCGGCTTAACGGGTAAACCCATTTTCACAATCTACTCTTATTTTCTTGGCGAAAGAAAAAAAAATTGAAAGAAACATTAGCTAAGTTTGACAGATCTAAATCCAATCCATTAGATTAGTAATACCGAAACTTAGACCCATAGGCCGCGGTTAATATCCAGCTAGTAGTATATATAATATACATTCTCCCGCAACCTCCAAAAAAAAGTTGTAACAATATATTGCGAACTACGATACGGCAGATTCATACCTGAGACTACACTATTGACATGACTCTCCTCCCTCATGTAGCATAGGCGAGGTGTGATAAAAGCACAGGATAGTTTTTGCTAAACGCACAGGATATTTTTTGAGAAACGCGCAGGATATTTTTTGAGGAACGCACAGGATATTTTTTGAGAAACGAACAGGATAGCATCCATGAGGTGTTTCCTTTTTATATTTTAAACTTTGCTAAATATCTCTTAAACAAACTAAACCGTTCTTCGCGTGAACATAAAATCTGCATTGACTTCTTTTTCTAAAATTGTTTCAGCTTCGTTTTAGACAATATTAAAACATTGTAAGCTTCCCCAGCAATGTTTAAGGTGGAGCCCTGACGCCAAGTGTTTTCTTGCATTCTCAGATGCACAAACGCATTCTTCTGCCGTTTACATCCCTCTTTCCATCTGATTAAAAAGGACAGGTCAAAGGGAAATAAGGTGAGTTGTGGGTACGCACCAATACAAAAGCGTTATTGACATTCATGACACATGCAGTTGTTTATTTAGCATAAAGTGTCCCTTTAAGTCATTGTTCCGATTTTTCATTGAAAGGTCCTTCACTACTTGAGGTCGTTTTAGTTCTAATAAACATGTAGAGAGTATTTTTAACTAAACTTTAAATTAATAACTTTTATTGCAAAGCGTATATTAACTCACTCTGTCTGTCTGTCTGGTCAAAAGTTTGTACACGTTATTTTTAGAACTGATACTGATTGGCTTATAAAAATTAATAAGTGTAGCGGCGAAGTCGTTGAAAGTTTTTCAGTTCCTAGAACTCAGACTTTCGTCATAGTCATAGTAAAAAAATAAAATAATTTATTCCGACAATTTTTGATTCTCCTATGGAGATGAAATTGGTCACAGAAACTCTTACTGCATGCCAGCTTATATTAACAAAGTTTCAGAAAGATCAATTAATTAATTATTTTTTTTTCTGTTTAGTTTATTTGACGCAAATTAACTAATAACAATGATATAGAATTTTATTATCACTGAGTATCAGAAATGTCCCTTTTGTATATGACTTACCAGTGGTGTAGCTAAGGATTTGGGGGACAGGGTGGCTTGAGCTTTTTAGGGGGCCCTGCATTTTGACAACACTCGACATCATGACATGACATTGGATAATGTACTTAATAAGTATAAATCCCAATAAGTACAGATTTTAGGTAAAATTAACAAAAATATAATTATTAAGACTCTTTTAATGAATAACACCTTTGTTGATTGGCGAGAGAATACACAAGTGACATTTCAATTCAAATCGCCTCATATCGCCTCAAGTCGTGCTTTCTGTGCAGCAAAAGCATCTATAACATGAACATGAAAAATAAAAATATCAATTTTTTAGTTTACTACATTATTTGAACATGAAGTAGAATTTAAAAAAAAATGTATTTCTATGTTAATGTAAATGTAACATCTCAAAACGTATGTACACAAGATGGATGCTATGTGTTGATTTCTGAATATCATTTGTCTTGTATCAGGTTTCTGTGTCCTTTCACATTAATTATTATTACAAGTTTGTAAATCTATTTCATAGAATATAAGCTTTGTTGTTGTTTTTTTAAAACTTATAACGCGGAAATTCCAATGCCAGTTACAAAACAAAAGTAACGTATGCAATCAACTGTTTAGAAGAGAGATTATACACTGGAAATGGCTTGACCTTTAATCAATTAGACTCAACTGGAATAAAAGTAATTTACGATTTGTGACGGGTACATTTCTTTTGTACAGTATTGTGAAACACGTGGGGACGTGAAAATGTATGGGTGGGGTGTATGGGGGGGCCCACACCTCGAAAGAACAAAAAATGCCACAATGAAGTGGATAAAAGCAGCACTTTTAGTTGGCAATTGATTCTTACTCGTGTTCTTTTCTTCCCACGTGACCTCGGCTGTAGGCGTTACTCGGAGATTGTTGACACTGCAGTTCACCTGACATTAGGTGAGAAACGTTGCTACGGAAGACTGCCATAGATCGACACGTGCACAAGAAAGGAACACACAAAAAAGAAAAGGGAGAACGGACGATAAGTCCGAGACGTCTGTTAAGGGGGAGGGGGTGGGTCTACAACTATTTTAGAAACCTATGTACATATTGAATGTATCAAATAAGAAAAGAAAAAGGTTCAGTGATTTCGAGAGGGTGATTAGACACGAATTGATTGAAACAGTTGTTGACTAATGGACGAGACGACCTCAAGACTAGTTGCTTATCAAGTGCTAAAATAGTTCCGATCAACTTATGACAAGCTCTTGTTTAGGAGCTTCTGTTCAATGCAGGACTTCCGTATATACGTTATAGCTTAGGGCCGCACTTTCTGAAAGCCGCCTAAAATATTGTCCAAATGATACTTAAATATACAACAACATCATTTATTCCAACTCCGCACGCCCGTCAAAAAAAAAAGTCCATTAGAGAATCGAAGCGCCAAAGGCATCCCCGTTGACCGTTGGGAAGGATTTCTCCCAAAGGACAGTCATGAACTGGAAGCTCTTCATCCTAAATCCTGTCTGAAGGTTCAACAGTGGCAGTGTCCATTACTACGATGTGTTACCATTACACGTAGCACACTGTCTCTGTTCGCTATCCACATGGACATTTCTTCATGTTCTTATTCTGTTACCGCCACAAAGCAGTGTCCAGTATTACCAAAAGTTATGACTACCAATATTACTGATACTTCCAGTCAGCCAATGCAGAACATTTAAGAAGTTTACAAAACAAATGTTTATTATTAATAATAATGATTTTAAGCTAAAAATCTGTTATTTCACTAGCAATTATACTTCCCAAGTTATAGTCAGGTTAACCCTCTCATCGCTAGCATATATTATCTTAATCCGATGCTGCCTCTGATAACTTCTTTTGAGGCCTCTCTTTAGAAATGTGCGCCTCTGTCGCCTCGGTTTTCTTTTCTTTGTTTCTGCCTTTTCCCACTTCCACCACAGATGTCGAAGTTATCGACCCAACAGCTTTATCCACTTGATATTTGTCAATATGTACATTGTACAATGTTTTTGAATATTGCTATTGTTGACTTTGTTCAGATGGGTATCTGGTGAATGACGAATCTTATGTTTGACCATCCTGCTCGTCTGATAGTATTTCACCAAACATATTTTGCTTTGTTTTTTGTTTTACAAGTTTTTGGATGTCACTTAATGAATATTTACATCGTAACCCAAATATCACGCGGGACGGCGGGGGATGGCGCCAGGCTGGGGTTCGAAACTAGTGACCATCGATACGACAGTCCAGAGCGCATACGACACGACCGACTATTGAAATGAAGTTTTATTACGTCAATAAAAATTACTTATTAATTTATGGCTATTAATATTATTTTGTGCTTCAATAAATTTGAAATAAAAAGCCAGGTCTTTAAGTCGTGCTCTCTGGTAACTGGAGAATACAGAGAATGCTGTAAAATTTAGATATAGATCGTGATGGTATTGATTTCAACACAATGCAAACCTATGCACTGCCAGAAATGTGCAGTATACACGTAGTATGCACATCCTACACATATGTTGGGCCTGTGACACGCAAGCTAATGTGCCGAACCATTAAAATTATGATGAAATAGAATGTGGTGGATTTATTTGAAGATAACCCTCCTATAATTCTCTTTGTCAAACAATCCTATGCCGAACTGGGAGTCGAACACTTAGAGAGGCTGGGATAGAGCGTAGCATGAGGTTGGCGGGGCATGTTCTCCGACTGAATAAACTATGCATACCAAGAGCTGCTATGACATGGAGGCCGATACTAGGAAAACGCAAACAGGGACGTCCTCGTATAACTTGGCGCTACACTTTCATGGAGGACCACAGAACAGTGGACACCAAGTGGGAGGAGGCTTCAGACATTGCCAGTGACAGATCTTTGTGGAGACATCTTGCCGCCCAATGCGCCGAACGGCGCGGGAGGACCTAAGTTTAAGTAAGTAAGTCTACTATAACGACGAATTGTTGCTAATTATTTTCGTAGCTTATCAGACGTCGATACCAATTATTATGGACGTTCTTACTATGCCATTTTGGGTTAGGGTTAAGCCGTGCTTATGACACTCGTCCAGGGCAGCGCGCACTGCTAAACCCGGCCCTGCTAAAATAAATTGGCCACAAAAAGGCATGATTTGGAAATATCCTATTTTGCAATGAAAGCCTAATGCGATATTCAATGTTTATAACTATATGGTTCAGTCCTAAATTCTGTAAGATTCCAACAAATTTTAGCTCATTCTTCAGATAACTGAACTTTCAGAGACGCTCGCCTAAATGTATAACCCTTCAAAGTGTCTCTTTGTCAAACAAATGTCATATTCAACTGAACTTTGAAAGACTTTAACAAGAATGTCCACTATGGTCAAGTAAAAAGAGTATCCTGTATCCTGTCCTGACCGATATAGTAGCATTGACATTGTTTATTTTGTCTCAATATCTCTCCCAATCTTCTTTTATTTTGTCATCTCTTAACCTGTTTCTTTAGGTTCCATTCTACTGCCACCATAAAGAATTCTAAAATCGGAGACATGAAGACAAATCCCTCAATAGCAAGGTTTTTGGTGTATCCGGCGTACATAATAAAGGAAGTGTAGAGAAGTTATGTTTCTTTGTTTTAGGATTGTTGTTTTTGCTCCTATTAGCACTACAGAAGCGAAGGTTCGAACCTGTTTCTTTTGTAGCTTTGGTTCAGTTGACAACATTGACGTACAATTTAGCCTGCTTGAATTATTTATTTTTTTGTTTATCGTGAAATTTTTATGACTAGATTTTCTCTCTTAATGAATTATACTGCTTAATGAGCGTGAACTGGTTGTTACAAAATCAAAGCGTAATTAAGAGCACATTACTGTGATTTATTTTTAGTCCCCAAGACATATTTAAAAAAACAAACAAATAAATACTTTATCTGTAGGGGAGTTTCATAAATAAAGCCTTCGATGTAGATCTATGAGATAGCCTATACAAAAATATGGAAGTATTACCAAGCTACTTATTTTAATTTTTTTTTTGTTAAGGGTACCTTAATTTGTGTGCACTTGTCATCGCTATAGAATCTGATTCCTAAACTCTTCCACACAAAGTAATTGTATTATTATTGAATTGCTAAAGTGATCTTTCATCCTGTGCATACTTTTGTATATTTGTACGTCAGCTACTACAACATCTCTTTCAATGTCACTCTTTTCATTCTGTGACGTGTTTCTTCAGGCTCCATTATCGTTTCCTATATTTCTCTACATTGCTTTCTCTTTTTTTTTCTCTTTTAGTGTATTATATTAATAAAAGATAGCGAACCGGAGCTTGACTATCAAAATGTAGACAAAGAGCAGATTACTGTGATTAGATTTAGTGAATAAAGCTTCAGTAGTTCCCAGTTTCACACTTCTAAAAAATCGACTCGATAAATCTTCAAAAAGAAAATCTGTATCAATAACAGAATAAGCCAACACTCCAGGTTAATCTAGAGGGTCAGTTTAACCGATTGAACGCTATTCCGGTCATTGATGCATTACACACGCTTGGAAAAGGGGGAAAAAAAAAAGAAGCGGGGATCAGTCTTCGGGAATAACCCATTTGTCATTACCAGCGCCTATTTTATGTAATTAGTCTAAGTGATCGGGGGGTTGCCTATAACATCCGCTCTCCAATCTAAGTAATGACTGTACGTGCCTCTTATTTGGGGCGCCCCCTCTTACAGCATACGCCGCGCGACGTGACTCTGTAACCTCAGAGCTCCTGTCCCCTAGCACGCCCTTAAGTTTGTCTTCGTCTTCCCCTCTCTCCCCCCCCTTCTTCCCTACCTTACGGCTCAGTCCGGTGAAGCGCCCTCCCATCCCCCCTCCACGCTTAGGCGTCAATAGCGATTGTAAAGGTGACAACAGGCTGCTAGAAGGGTGCTGGGGAGAAATTCGCTTTATCTCTTCTGATGAGTTGGCGCCCGAATCGTGCCGGGGACAAAACGTAATGCTAACTTCTCGACGTATTGGTATTCCCTGAGAAATCAATCAATCAATCATATCCTAATGGGGGACGGCGAATTTTTTTCAATGATTGATTTTCTCCAGAAATATCACTGAATGAACACATATTTTTTTTGTTCATTTTCTTTATTTATGAGAAGTCTATTGGGATAGAAGTCTATTGGGATAGAAGACTTGTTGGATAGAAGTCTATTGGGATAGAAATATATTGGGATAGAAGTCTATGGGATAGAAGTCTATGGGATAGAAGTCTTTTGGGATAGATCTTTTTGGATAGAAGACTTGTGGGATAGACGTCTATAGGGATGAAGACTTGTGGCATAGAAGTCTATTTCTATAGAAATGTAATACATTAAATTAGGCCTATCTGAACCAAAGTCTGCATGCTTGCACTCAGTTTTCAATGTATTATCAAAACTTTATTATGAGGGCAAGTAACAATAGATGTACTTCGTATGGCAATGAAATTTTAGGCCGGATGGTATGGTATTGTCAGGGCTGATTTTGACACCCAGTCCGCCCTTCATCGGATTGGATAGATAGATAGATAGACAGACAGACAGACAGACAGACAGACAGACAGACAGACAGACAGACAGACAGACAGACAGACAGACAGACAGACAGACAGACAGACAGACAGACAGATAGATAGATAGATAGATAGATAGATATTGATTTCACGGGTCGAAATTCCATGCGTATTCAGTATGTGAAAGGTCGTACAAATAATGAGTGCAATTCAAGTCACAGAGGGAAGGGGAAACCTTGAAAATATGTGGCGAGAGAACTGCTCCACATTTTCTCCACATTAAAATCATTTCAAAGAAATTATAGGATGCATAATGTCAGCAAGTCAAATGCTCTAATGATACATGTCAATATAATTGTATTGTCCCAATCGTTATAGTCAACAAGTGGTTCTAGAAAATATCAATACTAAGGTAGGTGTATACATCTCTGAAACGAAATCCTTACAAATTTTTTCTCCTCCCGATCACCGGCCCCCTTACACACGAACACACGCCCCAACCCCCTTCTTTAGAACCAGATAAAAAGGCCATCAACGTCGCACCCAATATTGATATGTCTGTTTATTTCAACAGATCGATTACCCTTGGCTGTACGTATAGTATTGAACTTTCCCGACACCGCCATGGTATCCAGCTATTACAAACTATTAGAGCCGTCGTCATCACGGGCTATGCTATAATGGGGGCTACTACACTAGTAAAGATTGATATTTTGTACAGTGCTAGAGTTTCGTAACATTAGTGATAGAAGAGATCTGGGTCTAGTTTTCTTTCTTCCCTACTCTCTTTCTTTCACACTCTCTTTCTTTCTTTTACTCTCTCTCTCTCTTTCGTTCTCTCTCTCTTTCTCTCTCTTTTCTCTCTTTCGTTCTCTCTCTCTTTCTCTATATTGCTCTCCTTTTCTCTCTTCTCTCTCTCACTCTTTCTTTTTCTTACTCTCTCTTTCTCTCTCTCTCTCTCTCTCTCTCTCTATCGCTGTATTTGTTCCCATAGATCTCATTTTACTGTCATTAGTTTCATGTTCTCGTTTCCTTCTCATGTCTATCATTGATCTCAGTTTGCTCGTTTCTCACATTTTCTCTTCTTTCTCTCTCTCTACCTCCCTCTCTCACTCTCACGTTCTCTTCCTCCATCTCTGTCTCTCCTCCACTATCTCTCCTCTTTATGCCTTTCTCTCCCTACTTTATCTCCTTTCTCTCCTTACTTTCTCTCCTGTCTTCCTCACTCTCTCTCTCCCTTTCTACTCATTCACTCTTACTCACTCTCTTAATTTAAATTAACTTACCCTCGCTCTTTCTCAACCTCAAACACACAAGCAGCCAAACGCATGGACGCACATGCTTGTTATATCTTCACTATTCAAGTACAAACCTTAAAATATGGTAAAGAAAAAAAAAGAAGAAAAATAGAAACAGTTTGAGAATCGCTGCTCAGAAGCGTCCATTTAATCAGGGTGAATCAGTGTGAAGGAGTTGCAGATATCATTCAATGGCTGCCTATTGACTCATGCTCGGAACTGCTGTTTATTCACATAGATCACCGGCATAGGATGCACGCCTGTTTACCTGTGTAACAGAAAAGGTGCGAAGATAAATGAGACACTGGCCTTTTATAAACATATTTGTATGCAGTTAATTACCTACTAATTGAGGCCCAATGCAAATAACTCCAAGTCTTTGCTTAACTAAGGTTAAATTTAGTGGGACCAAAGAAACGTGAACAGATATTTGTGGATGTCCCGAATGAGACGTTGTTGATAACCCCTATGATACCCCCAGCTGCTGATTAAAGAACATAGTCTCTCAAACAACACGGCTTCTGTGTGGAAGGCATTCAGGACTGTTGTAAAATGTTCGAATGTTCCTTCAGAGTTGAAGATAATTTACTTACTTGTCCAAACCTCCCGCAGGATGATGGGGTATGGCAGATGGCAAGGTATGAACCTGGGACCATCGAGCGACTGAAGGACAGTCCAGCTCGCAAACCGCACGACCAGTAGTCTCCTGTTCGAACCCCTTCCGCCATCATCACCTTGCTGTTGTATTAGAACAATGCAGCCAGAAACTGACATGTCATATCCCACCCTCCCCTAGTGTGGATGTAAAAGCCAAATATTATGTCCGCATTTGTTCTAACCCTAACCATTGACTCGCTATACTCTCTTCTGTGCACATTATGTTCAATGGTTCTCAGCTATATCGATACAACCTTTTCCGTATACATACATATATATATATATATATGTATATATATATATGTACTCTAAAAGTTTAGCATAAATACAAGGCATACTGCCGTTGTTGACTCTATATGTTATATTAACTTGGTCATGCAGTTTGTGCTTTAAACTGTCGTCTGGATGGTCTTGAGATTGAACCCCAGTAGCCGTTATGCTCTGCGTCCTGTAGGAAGCTTGGGTTAGGACGTATTAGTGTTTGATATATGTGGAATGCAATCGCTTTCGAAATCGAAGCCCGATATATCAATGAATTAAAAAGTTATTTTTTGGGTCCGAACATCTAAGACTCACTGTATTACTTTTTTTTATTAATAAAAAAAATTGGATGTAGCTAATTTCAGGTTTTTAGTGTTTTTTCCCATTAATGAAATTTATTTTGAGAACTATTGGTATTTCGAGTTATTTTAGGATTCAAATGTAGTCACGTAAATTAATGCTTAAAGAAAAAAAAGTTCTTATTTATCTGCCCCTGTGTAGAGTAATAGCCTTTGTTTAGAAAAAAAAAAAGTAATCGGTAAATATTTACCATGGGATAATCTTTTATTTTAATACTTTTGTTTCTATTGACTAAAAACTGGGTAAACAGGGAGTTCCCCCTCTTTCCGTACAGATTCAACATCGCTCTCTCCATCCTGGAAGCAATGTTTTGAGTTTGATGTCACTTTCTTTCCGTTCTTATAGTCTCTAGAAAAGTGTTCAATATTCAAACTCTTGTGGAATATCAGTGCCATTAAAAGCGTCACCATTCAAAAACCTTTTCAAACTACCGACATCATTTTGAGAGGGACGATAGAATGGCAGGCGCGTTTTTTTGTGTTTTTTTTGAGGGGGGGGGGGCTTTTTTTTTTTTCATTTCGTTTCTTCCCCTGGACGTTTCTTTGATCCAGTTGTTCGAATGTAGCCCATAACACACGTGTTTAGACGCGCTGTACTGAAGTAGGAAACACACGAGGCGTATGATAATCTTAGACGCACAGATCTACACGAATCAGCAATAACATAGAGAATAGTAAACACGGCTGGGATAACTAATAAGTTTGAAAACACTAAACACGTCTATATAATAAGTCACTAATGGTTTACGAATCACTAGAGACATGAAGAACGATTATTGACTTAGTACACACCGTTATAGAGTATCCTTTGTAGGCCTATATAAATACACAGTTACAGCAGGATATAAGCGAGCTAGCTAATTAGTTAGGTAGATAGATGGATAGTTTAGATAGATAGTTTAGATAGATAGATAGATAGATAGATGGATAGATAGATAGATAGATAGATAGATAGATAGATAGTTTAGATAGATACATAGATACATAGATACATAGATAGAGATAAGGTCAGACTATGACTTTGACTATAGCTCTAATCAAATCACGACCAAAACGTCACGAGATCAATAGATTTCATCAAGACTCAGCCAAGTTCCAAATAGAACTAATTTCTAAATGTCTAATCTGTTAACCCTCTAGAGTCTGTTCTGCTATAATAACTTCTACAACCACGCCGTGCATTCCCCCACTCTTTCTACGTTCGTCGTCCTCTAGCTACAAAATTTTTTTTTATAAAAAAACAAACAAACGCAAAATGAATTAACAAAATGTACGAGATTAAAAATATAACTCAGTTATTTCCCTTTTTTCCCAAACCTAATGGTTATTTTTAGCTAGTACAACACCAGTATGTACAAACATAGCTTTGTTGTTAGTGATATTCTACTGTTAAAATAGAACAAAAGGTTATTAATATTAAAAAAATCGATTGGATCTGACATGTTTTGCTGTTTGCATAAGACTGTTGACATTTTACTTTTACTGTCAGATTTATAGATCAGCATCAAGGGTACGTCTAGACTTCAGTCAATTGTTTTGTTGTTATGAAGCTTATATCAAACCACTCTGTCTGTTATAATATCTGAATACTCTACTTCTCACACTGACTCACACGCCCATTCTTGGATAAAGTTAAAACTTTAAACAATTATTTTTAATTAGCCAAATAATTATTGGTAATCAATTATTTTCTTTGATACCAACAAGGGAAATTAATCCTTCAATAATCACATACATGGCAAATATATAGAGTTTTGTCAATTTAGCAAATTGTAGACGTTGTTCCTCCCACACCAATCTCGAATCAAGTTCAATCTTTAAACAATTATTGAGTGTGCCTAACAAATCATTAATCAATTAAAAAAAAACAAGGTTACAAAGACAGATTGTGTGGGAACACAAACTCAAAATCGGCCCCCGAGCTGTTCCACCCAGGCAGGTAAAAAGGCAGGTTTCAATATTTTTAGATAGAATATCAGAATGAAATTCTATCAAAGGCAAATGACAAAGAAGAATGGAGAAAGAAGGTTGACAGATCCTGTGTGGTGCCCCAACGGTTCAGCAGACAAAGGGATAGATGAAAGTGAAGAAGAAGTGCGATGTGAATCTGACCTAACTGATGTCATAGAATGAGTATCTAATTGATCTAATTGTTCTGTAAAGGGTCAATAACTTAGTCAAACCTCAAGACAAAAAAAAAACACATTTTCCCCTTCTTGTAGTTATGTATTCCTCATTTGGTTGCGGCAATTTCGGTTCACGCGATATTATGAGAAACTACTTATTAAATTATGTTCAGCTTATATGCATACAAATTTGATTTTTATTTTTTTTCTCTTCAAAAATAAAAGTAAAATTTTTTTTTTTTTTATAAATATAGTAGTTAGTATGATAGAATGTAAAAAAGTAATCTAAAATCGTTTGGATAGATGTATAATGTGTATGGCCAATACTAAATAGTTTCTAGTGTTTGTTAAACTAGAAAACGCTACACTTAATAACTATAAACGACACCAACACCATAACGCCATATTCAACAGTCCATTTATTTACACACCCTCATAGTACGAGGTTACAACACACAACACTGTGATATAAACTTTCTTACAAAGGGGAATAACTCTACATATTAATAACAAACACATACACATAAAACACAATGTTAACATTAATTACAATTTCTTTTTTTTTCTTTCTTTCATTCTTTCTTTCATTCCTTTCTTCATTCATTCAAATTTTCATTTCTTTCTCTCTTTCATTGTATTTTGAAGGCTAAGTAAAACTGAGCATACAGGCTATGTAGTAGGACAAAACTAGATGATAGTACCTCTGACTACCTCGAAATATAATTTAACAAAAAATAGGTATACAAAATGTTGCAAGTGTTCTTGTCTACACTATACACTTCAATCTTCTCAAACATCAAGGAGAATGTCTAGAGTGAGAATAAAGAAACAAAAAAAAAAATGTCAACTTTAAAAAAGAAATGTAGCACTGCCTGGTATGTACAGAGTTGCCTTAGCATTAGGCCTGCATTCAATAACACATGTACAGCAAAATATTAACTAATCAAAATATTAAATTTTATGCATGCATAATGTAATAGTGTAGCTACGAATATCAATGACATACAAAAAAATGACAAGATGTTAGACCTGCACATGTAAATGGATAGATTTGAGCAGTATATGTCAAATGGTAAGAGGAGTATTCTGGAGAGAAATAATTTAATTGTATTACGTCTTCTGACATTGTATGTTCATTAAAGAAATATAATCAAACTTTGAACACAATGAAAACAAAAGAAACAGGTATCAGAGATACGTATGCAAAGTACTAGTGTGAAGTGAAACTCAAGAACAAGTCCCATCATAACAATGAGAGCAAAATAATACGGTACATTATGTTGCACAATACACAAATAATTGTTAATAAGAAACAGCCAGATGTCAGACAGTCTTCTTTATGTGCCGTCTCAACTGATCAGCATTCGTATTTGGTGTTTGGTATTGCAGGGCCTTGGTCACTCATCACTGCGATTCGTGTACCTTCGTATTTGGTCAAACATTGGCTGCAAGTTGAAGACTATCTGAGTGTCAAACTATGCATGTAGTATGGAGTCAAAATGAGTTGTCGACATTTGGTTGATAAGACTTGGAATAGAATAAAATGTCCTGAGGATAGGGGGGGAGGGGGTAAAACATTAGATATGGAGTCATACATCGTAAGAATGTAAGGCTTAAAAGACGCCAAGAATGGAGTCAATTGTTCTGAGGATGTTATGGTGGTAAGCTGTCCCACCAAAAGACTTGTACTGTCAGACTGTCACCTTGTTTCTTCAATAGTTCTGTATTCTCTAATCGTCATCTTTCTGATGGTCTTGTAGGCACTAACCAGAAATACACACAGTCTCATACACCCAGGTTTCAAAGAACGTTCTTCCCACACAAAGAAGATAAAATGTAGTGGGGTAAATAAATGTTGACAATGCTCTGCAGTCTGATCAATGTAGTGGGGTAACAAGACTGGGGGGGGGGTGGAGAGGAACTGTTAACAATCTGCTCTGTTGCAGTGCTGTTTTCAAACTTAATGCGCATCGTCTGAATCAAGAGTGACTCAAAGGCGATACGAGAAAGTAATGCCAGTTGTTAAGGAACAATGTCTCTATACACAGCAAATTTGTGACTGGTACAGATAGATTCACATTGTCTCATACTAACACACAGATGTTTCCTTCTGGTCGCTAGATCAAAGGTCACTTAAGTCAAAATATTCTGCCTAATATTTCGACACAGGTATGTTCACGTTGTTGTTTTTTTTCAGTCACAGGAACTGAAAGTAGTCTCCATACACACACACAATCAGCTACAGTAGGATTATAATTCTCTCTGACCGTGACCTTGAAGAATTATTGTCCAAACTATACTATCAGCTCTACTACACATGTGTAGCTTAAAAATTCGTGCTCATTCTAGAAGCAGGTCAGCCTTGAATTTCTCCACCACTGTCAATAAAAAATAATTCATCGCTTTACTGGAGCGTGCACTGCCCTCATAACCTAGTTGTGAAATCTTTCTCTCTGTAGTCTCCAGTAAACGGACAAGTTCCTTTTTCGTCCTCTACAACTTTGAGCGTGTCTGTCAGATTCTCCCAGCTGTCTGGACATTTAGACAAAAGATGTCTATATGACCCACAAGATAAGCATCTCAAAACATTTCCATCACGGCCTAATGGGTTTAAATCTTTCTTTCTTGGTTGAGAGAACTGATATCGAGCAATGTGTCTGACTTGACCTTCACCTCTAAAGTGACTTCCACTTTTATATAGTCTACTTCCATGATGTTCCACTTTCGGCTTGCTGGTAGATTTCAACTGCTCTTTATCTCGTCTTTTAAAGCTCTTGAAGTTTTCACGTCTGCTGTGGTTGAACTGTTGTTCAACTCGTCTTCCCAAACTGCTAAACGGTTCATGTTTCTTGTAGCCAGCCGCCCATAAAGCCTCCTCATTCTCAGACAAATACCTTGGTTCAAGTTTGATACAGGCATCGATCTCTTTCCCTTTTCTAGCTTCTCCTCTGAACTTTCTAAGAGATGCCTTTGCTTCTTCATACAGCGTCTCCCGATGAGCAAAGTTCATACCTGTCAGAACTAGCATCTTCTCAGTTTGCGTAATTCTTGCCTTTCTGAGCAGCTTGAAGGCCAGAATCACAGGTAACATTTTCATTCGTTTCTGTTCTAATCTCCTATACTTTGTATCAAACTCTGAGATAAAATCATGTATGGATTGATTTTCCCTTTGCCTGAAGTTTTCAAAATCATCAAATTTATCAATACTGTCTGCCAGGTCGTCTTTAGCCAAGTTCGTATCTAGAAACTTCAATAGATTCTCGAAACCTTCCTGACACTTGAGCTCCGACAGCTCTAATTGCTCCAATACCTTCTCTCTAATCCTTAACTCACTGCCTTGTGGTAATGAAAGGGCTACGGCTATCGCTCTCTTCTCTTTCTTTAGCTCCGTGATTTCATTCCATGCTAGCAGTTCTTTCTGATATAATTCCTAAGACATTCTCTTTCAAAAAGGATGGAATCTCAATTCTTGTAGCCAATATCGCTTTAACTAGGATCAACTAAGTCAATACGTTTACTTACACGCTCTGCTACCACTTGTTAAGCTAGAAAACGCTACACTTAATAACTATAAACGACACCAACACCATAACGCCATATTCAACAGTCCATTTATTTACACACCCTCATATTACGAGGTTACACAACACTGTGATATAAACTTTCTTACCAAGGGGAATAACTCTACATATTAATAACAAACACATACACATAAAACACAATGTTAACAATAGTAAATAGTTGTAAAAATGGTGTAATTTTATGAAAAAAAAACTACTTGCATGGTTGATTTTAAAAATTAAAATTTTCACTTTTAGAAAAGAAAAAAGTAACCGTTGCATCAGAACTTTTAATGGTCTAGAATATCATGATATCGGATTTTCAATATCTTTTCTTGTTTACGAGATCTAAACGGGACGGACAGACAGACAAACCATACAAAACTAATAGCGTCTTTTCCCTTTTCAGGGGTCGCCAAAAATTAACCAATTAGTATATCAATAATTGATAATTAATTGTTTTCTTTGATTTCGAAACAAAAAGGCACGTTCACTAAATCATGACTTACGATTTAACTCTATCAGACCGAGTCTTTCGAAAGTTGAGAGGCTGTAATTATTAAATGAACGGCATTTAAGCCAAGAGGATTGAATTACACTAAGACCTCTTGTTGCTGGATCAACCAATATATTTATGACATTCTAAGCTGCATAAATGCATTATTCAGGAAGAAGAACTAAGGTTAGCATACGTAATTAAAATCGCGAGTTCCCTTCTGTCTCTGCCAATCTGACATGACAATCGACAGTATATGGTGACCACGTGGTTTCATCAACTTTTTGTTGAGCTTTTGAATCGTAATTTCTTTGCATAAACTTGAATCGTCCTCGGAAACTGTTAGGGCGCCGTGTCGGTCTCTCTTTCTCTCTGTGTCGCCATCTGTGTCGGTCTGTCTTTCTCTCTGTGTCGACATCTGTGTCGGTCTCTCTTTCTCTCTGTGTCGACATCTGTGTCGGTCTCTCTTTCTCTCTGTGTCGACATCTGTGTCGGTCTCTCTTTCTCTCTGTGTCGACATCTGTGTCGACATCTGTGTCGACATCTGTGTCGGTCTGTCTTTCTCTCTGTGTCGACATCTGTGTCGGTCTGTCTTTCTCTCTGTGTCGACATCTGTGTCGGTCTGTCTTTCTCTCTGTGTCGACATCTGTGTCGGTCTCTCTTTCTCTCTGTGTCGACATCTGTGTCGGTCTCTCTTTCTCTCTGTGTCGACATCTGTGTCGGTCTCTCTTTCTCTCTGTGTCGACATCTGTGTCGGTCTCTCTTTCTCTCTGTGTCGACATCTGTGTCGGTCTCTCTTTCTCTCTGTGTCGACATCTGTGTCGGTCTCTCTTTCTCTCTGTGTCGACATCTGTGTCGGTCTCTCTTTCTCTCTGTGTCGACATCTGTGTCGGTCTCTCTTTCTCTCTGTGTCGACATCTGTGTCGGTCTCTCTTTCTCTCTGTGTCGACATCTGTGTCGGTCTCTCTTTCTCTCTGTGTCGACATCTGTGTCGGTCTCTCTTTCTCTCTGTGTCGACATCTGTGTCGGTCTCTCTTTCTCTCTGTGTCGACATCTGTGTCGGTCTCTCTTTCTCTCTGTGACGACCTCTGTGTCGGTCTCTCTTTCTCTCTGTGTCGACATCTGTGTCGGTCTCTCTTTCTCTCTGTGTCTTTCTCTCTGTGTCGACATCTGTGTCGACATCTGTGTCGGTCTCTCTTTCTCTCTGTGTCGACATCTGTGTCGGTCTCTCTTTCTCTCTGTGTCGACATCTGTGTCGGTCTCTCTTTCTCTCTCACACATTTGCATATGCAAACTTTCAAACATTGATACTGGCAAATACTGGGCAGTAACATAAGTTTTAGTGTCATTGAAAAGAAAAATGTCCATTCCACTTTCTAATTCATGTTCTTTTGTTTTTGTTTTCAGCTCACAGAGCGATGTCATCATTGGACCTTTTCCAGAGTCACGTCACAGGAGTATTCTTTAACTTAGGGAAGAAATTCAGACATTTTTGGAGCTACCACTTGCAGGCAACATGGATTTCTATATCGTCTTTCTTTGGATATTCTACACAACAAATATGCTTCTAAGTTAGCTGTACGATTGTTACGATTTATAAAAAAAAAACGGAAAGAAATTTTGTCTCAGCTAATATTAGCTGTATGAGATTTGACGTGGTAAAGGACCAGAACAAAAGACCTTTGTCTAAAGTGTTATTAGCATGTCTGTGTGACATTGAACACATAGAGGAGCTACAAGAACCAAATCGACGTCTACAACTAACGGAGTTGTATAAGATTTGAAACGATTAAAGACGGTGAAACAAAGTATACGAAGTGTGTCTCAATTATTATCGTCAAAACACTTCAGAGGAGAAAAAAGAAAGAAGTTAAAATCACCCTCCGCAGAAGTCGTTTATTTAAATTTAGATTTAAATTTAATCAGCAATGCTCGATTACACAAACAAGTACCGAAGCCAATAAAAAGCAGTTTTCAACACATCAAACCAACTCTTTTAAAATAATCGACTACTATAATATCTACAAAATAGTTTATATCAGAGTAATACCACAACAGAGAGGCTCTTCAGATGATCGATTACAAAAACAAAAAGAACTAAATGAAAGTATCGTGACATTTATTGAAAGTTATAACTGTAATCGTAGTTCTATCACACAAACACGATTACACTCTGAAATGTTAAAAGAACAGATTTCAGTTTGAAGTAGATATATGTAAAGGGAGACTATTATCACATCTACTTCATAGTTTGCAGTTTTGTATCAACATTGTCTCTACACTGTATACAAGAAATGCTGATATTTGCTACAAGTACAAACTAAAGAAACGAATCAGTTGTGGGACATGTTAGAAAAGTATAACTAATTTATTCCTGCAAGATAAAATTAACTTGTGAGGTCCTCTTTAGCCGAGGGAAACGCTTCAGAAAATATTCTATCTTGGAACCACCACCATGGAATTTTACATTCTCTTTCTTTGGATATGCTGCCTATCTAAAGTGGGTAAGTACCTATTTTCCTTTCTCAAAAATAATAATAACTTCATGTCCTTTTCAAAGTTTAACAATAACGACTTCTTCTTTTTCAAAGTTTAACAATAACGACTTCTTCTTTTTCAAAGTTTAACAATAACCACATCTCCTTTCTATTTGTTTTTTAACACTCTGGTCTCGAAAGGAACAAGACACTGACTCCAGTTATTTCTACGGTCTCAATGTTCATGCTTTAAAATCATTTCTAAAATTGCTTGCATAGATCTTGACAATTTCACTCAATTATCTGTATAGATCTTTTCCACTTCACTCAGATATCTGTGTAGATCTTTTCCACTTCACTCAGATATCTGTGTAGATCTTTTCCACTTCACTCAGATATCTGTGTAGATCTTGTCCACTTCACTCAGAAATATGTGTAGATCTTGTCCACTTCACTCAGATATCTGTGTAGATCTTGTCCACTTCACTTCAGATATCTGTGTAGATCTTGTCCACTTCACTTCAGATATCTGTGTAGATCTTGTCCACTTCACTTCAGATATCTGTGTAGATCTTGTCCACTTCACTCAGATATCTGTGTAGATCTTGTCCACTTCACTCAGATATCTGTGTAGATCTTGTCCACTTCACTCAGATATCTGTGTAGATCTTGTCCACTTCACTCAGATATCTGTGTAGATCTTGTCCACTTCACTCAGATATCTGTGTAGATCTTGTCCACTTCACTCAGATATCTGTGTAGATCTTGTCCACTTCACTCAGATATCTGTATAGATCTTGTCCACTTCACTCAGATATCTGTGTAGATCTTGTCCACTTCACTCAGATATCTGTGTAGATCTTGTCCACTTCACTCAGATATCTGTATAGATCTTGTCCACTTCACTCAGATATCTGTGTAAATCTTGTCCACTTCACTCAGATATCTGTGTAGATCTTGTCCACTTCACTCAGATATCTGTGTAGATCTTGTCCACTTCACTCAGATATCTGTGTAGATCTTGTCCACTTCACTCAGATATCTGTGTAGATCTTGTCCCCTTCACTCAGATATCTGTGTAGATCTTGTCCACTTCACTCAGATATCTGTGTAGATCTTGTCCACTTCACTCAGATATCTGTGTAGATCTTTTTCACTTCACTCAGATATATGTGTAGATCTTGTCACTTCACTATCTGTATAGATCTTGTCCACTTCACTCAGATATCTGTGTAGATCTTGTCCACTTCACTCACTTTTAATACATCAGGTTTTCTTAATTATTGAATGGACTTAGGAGAGTCATGTCACCTTTTTTCAAATATTTTGTTCATGTCACTGGACAGCCCCATTCTGGAGAAATATTTTGTTAACTTACACAACAAGGCTAAAATTATATGAGGAACACACACATGAACACATTTAGATACAAGGTAAATAGAAATTTTTTAAATTAATAACTTCTTAAACATCTATAATAATTTAATGTGTTGATGTGTCATAGTTGCTACACCCCTGTTTTGAATGTCTATCAGGAGGCTACAGGAATTATCTGAAAGCCAAGACATTGTCAAAGTATAACTAGGAAAACGAGCGGAGATTTGGGATTTCTTTCATAAATGCGATTCTAGTGAAACCATAACACTTGATTCTCAAATCATGAAGACTGTAAAGATAAAACTGGTCTGTTTTTAAACTTCTTTTATTAAACAATCTACAAATTACCTTTCAAACCAGCAATTGGAATTCCAAGCACATTCATGTAGGAAGGGAAAGGTTGCTAGATCCAGAATCTCAACATTGTGATAGCATCTCATCTAGTGACATAGTCAGTCGGTAGAAGTCTTTTATCAATCAGTTCTTTTTCTATTTCTTTGGGCTGTTTCATATACTACATCTCTTTTGTTGGACATTATTTCTGTTGATCCATTAGAGGAATATGTGTAATACTTTAAATTTGTTTTAATTACTTTTGTAATAGCGCATTTTTCATGGCATCCCAAAAGCTGTATGGTCTTTTGTAGACATGTGTGTGTGTGGGGGGGGTGTAATAGGGGGTAACTTGGAGAAGGTTTCCGTGCTGCCATTAGGTGCTCAGCAAACACAATTCAATTCGAGTCGGAATTTGAACTAGAACTATATGAATAGGTAGTCATGCTTTTTTTCATAATAATAACTGTTAGTAAGACCAGTTCTTTAATCTTGTTCAGTCCCCTCCATTTCTTGGTCAAGTTGAAATATAAGGGTGACACATATCTCTCGTTAGCTTTTTGTTTCAAAACAAAAGACTCTTAGAACGTAATGGCTTCCTCATCCACTATATTTCCGAGTATTTGCTATGTTTTGTTTTCCCAAAGTTTAAGTATCATAACAGTTTCAATTCTACAGCGAAATATTGATGTTTGAAGAAACTGTAGAGTTTGACATTTTCTTGGATTTCATGTGATGACACTTACAGTTAATTACAGCCACGAATAGACGCTGATTTATATATATATATATATATATATATATATATATATATATATATATATATATATATATATATATATATATATATACATACATACATACATACATATATACATACATATACACACACATATTAATATACACTCACAACACCAATGCAAGCACACAAGGACTACAATTTCACACCAATATCGTAGATAACATTAAATGTGTAAGAAGCAACTGTCTGGTAAAAGAATCGATAAGGTATCCACCACGGATCTATACATATATTATATCTTGACTGGAAATGGAGATCTTTTAACACAACGAACATGTCGTGAACCTTTTTAAAAAGGTGAAAATTTGCGTTGTTTTGTTAAGTAGTTATAGAATTAAGTTGTTGTTTTTTCAACCCTAACCTATGTAATTTTGAACATAGAAAAAAAAAAGCACTATCGTCTCATTGTTATTATTTTGCAATGTTTAGATACATACTCTAGACAGATCCATTTCAATAGACATAAGATGATTCAAATCAACAGACGTGAATTATTTTGATATATGATTTTCAAAACATTATCTCAATAAAAACTATCAAGATATGGCTTTATTTCATATATTTGAGTGAATATATAGTGTTGTGTAGTCATTCAGTGTATGAAATTGTTATGAACATAAAGATAAGAGAGTCGAGAACCATGTCTGTAGTCTGTATAGTATGGCTTTAATACACTGAATGACTACACAACACACATTTCGTGAACACATTCTCACGGACGAGTTACAAGCACATGTAAACATAAGAACGATAACCAATACAGAATACAATTTTCATAACATCCAGACTGTTTAATGTAGAATTGGCCACAGTTGAAGTCTCTATCGCTACTAGATGTTGTTGCCTAAAAGTCCTGATTCTAACTGATTAAAACAATCAATATAAAAAGAATATTTTTTTAAAAACAAAGCTTCCTGTATATTGTCATCGACAATGAATAATTATGCAACATTTTAACTTGATCCGAGAAAGGGAAGTGGGGAAAAAGCGTGTCAAAATGTAATAAGGGTATTGAATTCATACATACATTCACAACTCTCATTAAGTAGCATTTATTTTCCCTAACTTCTCTATCAAACAAAATAATTAAATACCAACAATTAATTGACTAATTGGTTAGTTGTTTTTTTTTATTCATGTCTTGTCAGGTTCAATGAATAATTGTGCAAAGTTTCAGCTTGATCCGAGATGTGACAAGGAAGGAAATACATGTTCAAACTTTGTACTAGATAGACAGACAGACAGACAGACAGACAGAGTGAGTTGATATACGGTTTGTAATAAATACAAAACAAACTGAGCCACACTATCCGTGACGTCCCAAAATGTCGCGCATAGTGTCATGTATAGAGCGTCGTTAAAAGAAAATACGTATATTACGGTACTTAGTAAAAACGTACATCTCGTAGTCAATTATGCGTTAAAATAGTAAGACTAAGAATTCTACGATAGGAAAATACCAAAATGTTTCATATAAATCTTAACTCGTTGTGTAACTTTTGTTTAACCTTTCCATTGTTTTGTTCAAGTCCTCATTCTTCTAGCTATTTAAATTCATTTTTTTGTAATATCTCATTCAAAACAATACTTCAAGTTCTGATACACAGCTTGTTGCCAGAGAAGAGCACCCTCTTTCATGTGCCCTACTTGAATCTTTGAGCCGATTTGTAGTCATCTGGAAACCAATGAAATAACCATTTTGGTATTAACGAAAAGCTCTGAAACTAGAGACGGTTTGAAATCCATTTACTATCAGCAATCCTTGTCTTACGCTCGTCTAGCCTGGTCCAGAGTTTAGCAGTATATCGCAATTCTCTTAAGCAAACCGGTCATTTGGGACCTTGAACAAAATACACACTGTTAGCCATCGGACGAAGTCTGATCCACGGTAGAAATCCTCTTCTACAGCCCAACTTACTGAACCATTTTTTTTTTTTTGAGGAAGGGGAGAGAAATCTCTTTACTCTTCGTTGTTCCTTTGCAATCGAGACCCAATCAGTCTCCACGCCAATGGTGTGCAGCTTCCAACTCTTTCCTCCTCTCTTCCTCAAATTCCATTAGTCCCGCCCCGTACTGCTGATTGCGTTACACTCCAGGAACAATGCTCACCTAATGTGATTTAGCTGAAGGCGCCAAGGAAAGGTCCCCCGTCGAATTAAGGAGGACTAATGAAATTGATTAAAGGAGATAAATAATCGAAGTACCATTGCCGGGCGGTTGTTACTCCGGGAAGGAAAAGGTCCTCTTAAAAAAAAATATAGGCCCATCTTACACCTCCCTCCTCCTCTTTCTTTTATTCTCTCGGATGTCTCGTACGGGCACATACGTTTGTGAAGTTACGGAAGTGCTGATGACGAGAGACTCCCGGCGCTAATAATTGAAGACCATTTACCTTGATTGTATTCGCTGAGGCTAACTTTATTAAAGACTCATTTGGTGCCAGGCGAACAGATTGGACAGAGGAGTACCACTTCGTCAATTATATATAACTAGTCGACCGCAGTGGACCCCGCACTTTTATAGGTCCCGTGATAATTCTAGGTGTATAAATTATTAAATTAAACCATTTTATAACTAATAACAGTTTCCAGCGGACTCCTGTCGATTTACCAGGAGCTCCTGGAATTCTCCTGAAATTGCAAAATATACGAAAAAGTCCTGAAAATATCCAAAAATTATTAAATTCTTTGGAAAACTCATACAAATTTCCTGAAATATATTTTAAAAATTGTCATTTTGGGGTGCCATTCAATATGGAAAACGCCAATCCTACGCGCGATAAATAAAAACGGCATTATGCATTACCCGTAATTGTGTAATCTGGTGAATGAAGCTTCTCGCGCCTCAAACTAATAAAGAATTACTTGAAGTCAACAATTTTCGTAGATAGATTGAAACATTTGGTAATTCTTGCTATTTAGCGTGATCTGTGTAGGAAACAGAATTATTATGATATACTTTATGACTTTGCTATACGCAAGGCTCGTAAATTAATTCTGTACGTAGTAAACAATGAATGAAATGCAAAGGCAAATTTATTTTCGAATACAAATTCCTAAATTTCACTTATTATCCGTATCCTTACCCAAACTTGGCCCCGCGAAATCCGTTTCGCATAGGGCCCCACAACGATTGAGTCCGGCCCTGCTATTTAGTGACGGGTGAATACAGAGTAGATTACTTGTTCTCCGCCCCCCCCTTTTTTTTTCGTCGCTAAAACTACGTGGGGTAGAAATAAAAAAGTGTGATCTTTCCATGACTACTTGGTCAAAACGGTTAAGTCCGGCTATGCTATTTTGTGACGGGTGAATACTACTTGTTTCCCCCCTTCCTTTTTTTTCGTAGGGTAACTCTACCCATCCGACTTGCAAAAATAAAAAGTGATCTTTCCTTTACTTCTTCTTGTCCAAACTGTTGAGCCATGCAGAGAATTAGATATATAGATAGTCAACCCACGCGTAAGATACGCTGCTATTTTGCAGGGACGGCATTGGGCCACTGTAACCTATGCGACCACAGTGGGCCCCGCAATTTCATAAGACCCGCACTTTCATAGGACCTGCTCTAATTCAAGGTGTATAATTTATTAAATTAAAAATTTTTATCACTTAAATCAGATTTCCCGTTCCCTCCTGTCAATTTACCAGGAGCTCCTGGAAATCTCACGAAATTGCAAAATATACGAAAAAGTCCTTAAAATATACTGAAATATATAGACAAAAATTTTCATTTTGGGGTGTCAATCAATATGGAAAATGCCAATCCTACGCGCGATAAATAAAAACGGCCTTATGCATTACCCGTATTTGTGTAATCTGGTGAAAAAAGCTTCTGAAAAATTACTTGAGGTCAACCATTCTCAAAGATATATAACTAGTCGACCGCAGTGGACCCCGCACTTTTATAGGTCCCGTGATAATTCTAGGTGTATAAATTATTAAATTAAACCATTTTATAACTAATAACAGTTTCCAGCGGACTCCTGTCGATTTACCAGGAGCTCCTGGAATTCTCCTGAAATTGCAAAATATACGAAAAAGTCCTGAAAATATCCAAAAATTATTAAATTCTTTGGAAAACTCATACAAATTTCCTGAAATATATTTTAAAAATTGTCATTTTGGGGTGCCATTCAATATGGAAAACGCCAATCCTACGCGCGATAAATAAAAACGGCATTATGCATTACCCGTAATTGTGTAATCTGGTGAATGAAGCTTCTCGCGCCTCAAACTAATAAAGAATTACTTGAAGTCAACAATTTTCGTAGATAGATTGAAACATTTGGTAATTCTTGCTATTTAGCGTGATCTGTGTAGGAAACAGAATTATTATGATATACTTTATGACTTTGCTATACGCAAGGCTCGTAAATTAATTCTGTACGTAGTAAACAATGAATGAAATGCAAAGGCAAATTTATTTTCGAATACAAATTCCTAAATTTCACTTATTATCCGTATCCTTACCCAAACTTGGCCCCGCGAAATCCGTTTCGCATAGGGCCCCACAACGATTGAGTCCGGCCCTGCTATTTAGTGACGGGTGAATACAGAGTAGATTACTTGTTCTCCGCCCCCCCCTTTTTTTTTCGTCGCTAAAACTACGTGGGGTAGAAATAAAAAAGTGTGATCTTTCCATGACTACTTGGTCAAAACGGTTAAGTCCGGCTATGCTATTTTGTGACGGGTGAATACTACTTGTTTCCCCCCTTCCTTTTTTTTCGTAGGGTAACTCTACCCATCCGACTTGCAAAAATAAAAAGTGATCTTTCCTTTACTTCTTCTTGTCCAAACTGTTGAGCCATGCAGAGAATTAGATATATAGATAGTCAACCCACGCGTAAGATACGCTGCTATTTTGCAGGGACGGCATTGGGCCACTGTAACCTATGCGACCACAGTGGGCCCCGCAATTTCATAAGACCCGCACTTTCATAGGACCTGCTCTAATTCAAGGTGTATAATTTATTAAATTAAAAATTTTTATCACTTAAATCAGATTTCCCGTTCCCTCCTGTCAATTTACCAGGAGCTCCTGGAAATCTCACGAAATTGCAAAATATACGAAAAAGTCCTTAAAATATACTGAAATATATAGACAAAAATTTTCATTTTGGGGTGTCAATCAATATGGAAAATGCCAATCCTACGCGCGATAAATAAAAACGGCCTTATGCATTACCCGTATTTGTGTAATCTGGTGAAAAAAGCTTCTGAAAAATTACTTGAGGTCAACCATTCTCAAAGATAGATTGAAACATTTGATAATTCTTGCTATTTAGCGTGATCTGTGTAGGAAACAGCAATATTATGACATACTTTATGATTTCGCTACACGCAAGGCTCGTAAAGTAATTCTGTACGTAGTAAAGAATGAATAAAATGCATAGACGAATATATTTTCTAATACAAACTCTTAAATTTTACTTATTATCCGCTTCCCTACCCAAAATTGGCCCCGCGAAATCCGTTTCGCATAGGGCCCCACAATGGTTAATTCCGGCCCTGCTATTTAGTGACGGGTAAATATACATAGTAGATTACTTGTTCTCTTTTCATGACTTCTTGGTCACAACGGTTAAGTCCGGCACTGCTATTTAGTGTTTGTAAAATGTTTGTTTGTAAAATGTTTTACATGCATCGGATGTTCCTTCAGAGTTGATAGTTTACTTCCTAGTCCAATTCTCCCGCAGGACAAGGGGAATGGGAGCGGGCAGGGTTTGATAAATCCAAAAACGACAGTCCAGCTTGCAAGCCGCACAACCAGGCAGCCATCCGTAGTGACGGGCGAATACTACTTGTTCTCCCCCCTCTTTTTTTTATACGCAGCCCGCAGGTAAAGTATGGTTAGTATTTATATGTTAGTTTTGCGTATCACTGTTGATATAGTTACTGATAGTGTTTTGGAAACAATTAAACGAAATAATAATGTTATAAGTAAAGCGAATGAGTGAATGTAAAAATAGTATGAATGAAGCTATTAAAATAGCTTATCAACCTAAATCCATTTGTTAAAATAAAAATATTTGCTTCCAGGCATACATATATTTTATAAAATATGAAATGAACTTTATTTTTTATGTTTATTTGTTAAATTATAAAGAAGATTTTATCATCTTTGAATTAGATCTATAGATAAATATGGATCTAGAGTTAAATTTTGGCTTAAATAGATTTTGTTCTGCGCTTGCGTGGAGCCTTCGCTCTGCGCATGCTTGACATTCCTTGTTAGATGTACGCGACTCATGAATGGAACTATTAAAATGTATGTTAACACGGCTTCGCAGCTATAGCGAAAAAATGTATGAAAAATGCTTTAGAAAAACTAATTTGAATTTTAATTTGATTAAAATATTAAATTAATGGACTATAATTTGTTAAAGTATAAAACTATCTTTGTGAAGAGAATTTCTTTCATCTTTGACTTGAATTAGACTAGAAGTAGGAGAAATGTGTCATATTTTGGTCTTGTCTAATGAAAGAATGTATATCAGGACTTCTAAAGTAGCAGATATAAGGAAAGAATTTATGTAAAAATGCTTTTGAAAGACAAATTTGAAGGTTAATTTTATTAAATAATTAAATCAATTGAATATATTTTGTATTATCATGTGTCTAAGTAAAAAACTATCCGTGCAAAGTGTAGTTTTAAAATTAGATCTAGATCTATATCCTTTCGATATAAACACGGTAAACATGCCCTGGATCCATGAAATAGTAATACTTTCATAGAGTTGGCCAACTTTTTTTTGAGGGTCTTAAGTTTGTATTAGGGCTACTATACATACGTCACGATTCCAATCAGTACCCAAGGAGCATTTATGCCAAGTTTTATCAAGATTGGTCAAACGGTTTTGAGGAAATTCGTTATACAATTGTGCATTAGAAAAAAACAATGCATAATATTATATATATGTCGGGTGCCCATAAGGATAAGGTGTCTTTAATATCCTAAAGTTCAACATCCCAATATTCATAGGGATGCAATTTCAGGCAAACACGAAACACCTCGTTCCGAAACGAAGCGCTTCACCACTCGGCCACCGCTACCGCACTCCCCCCCCCCCTTTTGTGTAGATATACTTTCAGATAATCAACTTATATTTACTTAAATTATCCTTTTTTTAAATAATTCACACATATTGATTGCATTAACATTTTATACACAATACATAGAACAACAAAACATTCTGATGAAATGTTCTGAGGACGCTGACGTCTATCTATTTCACCGGATACAAGAGTTGTTGAATCCCAATGTTCGCGACAGTTCGATGTTTATCTACATATTAGAAGGTCAGTTGGGATCTTCAGCAGTTTTTAGTCCAAGGACAAACTGTGAGGTTTAAATATTTATGAAGATCTTTTGGTCTCTGCAGTGGATGGTTTGCAGGTTAAGAAAAAAGGAATTCTGTTGGTGTGTGTTTACTAGCTGACAGATCTGAGTGAATTTCAATATTTTAAATATTTTATGTCCAACAATTTATGTTTAAACCATGGAGCTGTCCAGTAGGCTTCTTTCTATTAAATATAGACGGCAAAAAGAAATCTAAATTGACCACCGGCGACAATGTCACAGCTGGGGCTTCGTAGCCACTGGAAATACTGCATTCCTCATTAATCTTTGGACTCGAAGACAAAACTTATTATTATTATGTATCACTTTACAGAACACATTTGTTATATTTGTAATATTTAGTAGAGACGAAAGTGCAACTTTGTTTCTATTCTTTAATTTTGAGTAGCAAATGGATACCTTATTAAATAACCTTGTTTTGAAAATGGTTTACACATATGTGCATAAAGCATGCTTACTCAATACTAAAGCAAAATCTATTTATTATTTGAATCCTTTCAATGCATTTTAAAAACCATAAGAACGATAATGCGAAAGTTCATGTTCATAATAGTATGTGTAGATATTTATACTTACTTACTTAATCCTGTGCACTCCCAGGGAAGCATAGGGCCGCAACCACATCTCTCCACCGAACTCAGTTCTGAGCAGCTTTCTTCATCTGCTCCCATGTCATACCAGTACCCTCAGCCTCACTGATGACTGACCTCTTCCATGTTTGCTTGGATCTGCCCACTTTCCTCTTTCCTTGTGGGTTCCAGTCAAGTGCCTGCCTTGCAACATTGGTAGCTGATTTTCGCAGGGTGTGTCCTATCCAACTCCATTTTCGTTTTGTGATGTCTTGGGCTATGGGCTTTTGTCTAGTTCTCTCCCACAAATCGATAGTAGTTATCTTTTCTGGCCACCTCATTCCTAATATCCGGCGTAGGCATCTATTAACAAAGGTCTGGAGCTTTTCCATATTTGTTTTAGTGACTCTCCAAGTTTCTGAACCGTATGTAAGACCATTGAGAAACGCAAACTTCTCGCCTTTAACATTTTTTAAAATAGATAGCTTATACATTGCATATTTGTTTTTCTTTTTAATAAGTTTCACTTTTAAGAGATCAAAGTTGGCCATAGCCACAAACACTACAGCAGCTTATCTTAAAATATAGATCCCTGATTCCTATTGCAATGTTACTACATTCTTCATAGTTCTTACAGTAGAAGCAAATGAATGTACCTCAAAATTACAAAATGAAAACTCCCTTTTTTTACCAAGAGATATAAATTTTAAGAAATGATTTTTTTTTACCAAAAGGGTTCCTTTAATTTATTTTATACTTTACCTTAATCGAGACATATCCCCATAATCTTGACATTTCCCAATAGTCAAGAGAGATCCCCATAATCATGACATTTCCCCATAGTCGAGACTTTTCCCACTCCCTTAACATTTCTACACTCTCCGAATGCTTCCCCAGACGCCTTATTCTCCAAAGACTCTAGACCAGCGGTTCTCAACCTTTTAAGCTCGGCGACCCTTTTTAAAATCTGCCACTCTGCCGCGACCCCCCCCCAACCCAGACACACACAGTAATAGAAGAATAGACAATAACAATCCATATTTTTGATGATCTTAGGCGACCCCTGGCAAATCGTCAATCGACCCCTAAGGGGGTCGCGAACCACAGGTTGAGAACCCCTGCTCTAGACGTTCCAAACATTTCCCTACACTGAAAGCGTTTCCCCACTCTCAAAGCATTTCCCACACTCCATACATTTCCCCACACTCCAAACATTTCCACACACTCCAAACTTTTCCCCACACTCCAAACATTTCCCCACACTCCAAACATTTCCCCACACTCCAAACATTTCCCCACACTCCAAACATTTCCCCACATACCAAACGTTTCCCTACACACCAAACATTTCCCCACACTCCAAACGATTCCCCACTCTCAAAGCATTTCCCCACACTCGAAACCATTCCCTACACACTTAACGTTGATCTCTTTCTGACCACTAACCCCACCATCCGTCATATCTGTACAAGCTAGACAAAGACGCCCCCCTCCCTCTCTTCCAACCTGCCCCTTCCGCCCCCAGCCTCCACACACACAGTCTGTACAAAGCAGATTTAATTTGGCCCTGATTTTTTTCCGGCTTGTTTACTTGTGGTTTTCGAGGGCCACGTCAAATCAAATAATATGGCCGCTTAGGCCCTGGGGCAGGTAATCTCGGGACTCTCCGTCAGACGCCGGATGATCAATCTGTAAATAGTCGAGTTCCGGCACCATGGTACTGAGAGAGTTTTAAACTAACTACTTTCTTTCTCTTGTCTCCCTTTGGCCCAGATTTCCTGAGATGAGTTTTTTTCCAACAGAAACATCGGTTGTAAGAATCGCTCGCTATTCTGGAATTAAAGACGAAAAAAAATCCTTACCAGCGAAATGTGCGGGCTATTAAGTTCTATTTGGGCTCATTATAATTTTTTATTGAATAGTTAGAACAAAACGTTTGACAAGAAAAGCAAAAAATAGTTTAAAAAAAAAAAAGCTTATATGAAGTGCTATTGTATCAATAAGTTGTCAGGAACATATTACATAACTAATTACTGTAGTAAAAAATGACGCCCGGGGTTTTTGCTACGAACATAACATATTTCTATATTTATTTACATGTAGTAGGCTAACTCAGTGCTCTTCTGGAAGTACATGTATCAACTCAGCAAAATGATTCTCACGCGACACTCTCTGGTTCCTCGCGCCTTGAGTCATACCAACTCTCTATCTTTTGGACGATACATTCATAGTTAATATACAGGGTTTCAAGCAAATCAGACTCTGGCCCTAAAGCAATAATATTGTTACAATCGTTTTAGTCTAATTCAAATTAAACAGTAGCATAGCTAGAGTTGGGAAGGGAGGAGAAGTTGAAACTCCCATCGGTCCCCCCACTTGAAATGGGGCCCCAAATGAGTGTTCGAAATTGTTTTTTTATATTTTATACTACGCGAAATGCAGGTCAAGCCCTGTCTTCACCAGGATTTGAACCCGGAACCACCGGTTCGGAAAACCTAGCGCTTTACCGCTCAGCCACCGCGCCTCCTTTTATATAGGTATAAGTATAAATAATTTTAGTAGATTCCGATTAATTGGTATATTAACAGGCTTGTCCGATTAAGGGGGCTCTGGTCCAATCTCTTTTGGGGACCTGTTGTGGACCTGTTGTGGACCTGTTGGGGACCTGTTGGGGACCTGTTGGGGACCTGTTGGGGACCTCTAGAGGTCGGTGGGAGAACATTTCTGTGCTGCTTTTAGGTGATCAACAAACTTGTTCACACGGAGTCCATTGGCGAACTCAAATCTCCTTGATAGTCAGCCATGAGTTAATGCTACAGCCACCTATTCTATATTGATTCTTATATTTTGTTATCCCTTGGTGGCCTGGGGGGGGGGGGGCTTGACCTCTTTAGGGGCCCCTGCATTTTGCGTAATATTTAATATTTAGTGTAAAAAAATTCATTTTGGGGCCCCCTTAAGTGAGCGAATTTTTTAAAAATCCCCCCCCCCCCCAATCCTCCCCTTACCCTAGCAACGCCTCTGTTTATATGTTGATCCTTTATTTCTCAAGATATTGTTAATTGTCATCAATTCATTTCAAAACGCAATAAAAGCTTACATGGCTTTGTTTAATCTTTTTTTTTTTAGCGCCATTGGAGACTTGCCACTTTCCCGACTTCGTTCAAAGCCCAATTGAGGACGGGCAGCTCAAGCCATGGTCAACCAGAGTCTGGTGGCTGTTCATTCGACATGTGCCTCAGTCGGCTGAGAAGCAGGACATTATAATCAAGGTCAGTGTTACAGGTGTCACCATGATCCTGCGTTTTTTAATGTTTATCCTTTATTTTCAAGAATTAATGCATCGTAAATAGACAAGCATTATGTCTAGTGTCTAACTACATCGTCAATAGATATTTATTGCTATTACATTGGAATTCGTTTGTTAATGTGTCATGGTATTTTCAGAACTTAAATTTGATGACCCAAAATCAAACGTAATGCCGGCGAAGTCCACTGTACGAAATCGAAAAATTTGAGAACTTAAAATCATTTTCTTAAATTTATTTATCAAAAATATCTACAGTTTTAAGAAGGATCTTGAAAAAAGTATTACAAAATCTTGTCAGTTTAAATACATGACCTGTGTTCATATAAAATGCATGACATTTGTTCATTTAAGAGACATTGCATTTGTTCATATAAAATACACAAATTTTGTTTACATAAGATTCATGACATTTATTCCTATAAGATACAAGACATCTAAGTGAAGGTGAGACCGGTGTAAAACAATAAAGTGTTTTGTTAATTCTCCATACCATTGGACGTTCTGTCACTGTCACATTGATTTTCTTTAAAAATAATCTAGCATCTCGCCAACACACACAAAATTACCATCATTTTTTAAAAATAATTTGAATTATATTTTTTTATTTGATCTCTCAGAACGGCCATTTGACCAGATTTCGTGAGGTGAAAGACAAATCCTGTGAGAGGACTTCCCAACGTATCCATCACAAGGCCAGGGTCGAGAAGTGCTCCGAGAGACTTCACGTTTTCAACAGAACCTGCATCAGCGAGGAGCGAGAGAACACCTTCAAGGTCATCCAGTACAACGCTGACAGGTAAGATTGGACATAGAGGGACTCACCTCGAACATCATGCATTCTCTTTGTATCCAACAAAGTTTACGTGGAGATCTAATGTAGTGGTATCAACTAATGCAGAGGTTCTCAAACTTTTTTGACCCGGTGACCCCTTCATATTGTCAAAACTTACCCATGGACCATTAAGTGAAAAAGCTACTTAAGTGCACATGGTATTAGTAACCAACGAAATCCCTGTGTTGAAAGAAAGAAAGGGGGAGCCATTAAAAAATAGTAAGAGATCTTGAGGAATGCAAAGGAAAGACAAAGTTGACGATAAGAAGGAGGTTTGAGATTATAAATTAAAAAAAAATAATTTAAAAAAAGGCTTGGATGAGGTTGGTGAGAAATTATAAGTGTATTTATGCCCGGCTCAAGGAGTACACATTTCGAGTCTGTTTAATTTATTTGTGAGGCTCATTACCAAATTAGAAGACGGGAAATATGTTTTTGTAACCAGAATTTGTGGTATCTTTGTTTAAAATCGCCAAAAATAAGTACCTCGTTTTTTATTATATTTCAATAAGCTGCTCATGCTTTAGAATGGATTTATTTGTAATTATGGTCTGAGTTTGTCCAACCGCAAAAGGGTTCATTACCCAGTCGAGAATATCGAAGTGAACAATGTTTTCAAATTTTTGGTTTAGGTCGTCATAGAATAGTAGCCTACGTTATGAACGTATTGAACAGTTATAAGGGGCGAGTTATTTACTATTCATGTCGATATGGTGCGCAAAGGTGCACTCGTTCAAGAGAACACGTTTTGTTTTCCGTCGGGACGCTACTGGGAGCTGCTTGCTTATTGTGGACTGAACCTAGATCTTATTTAACACTAGACATATGTTATCCGCGACCCGTGGGTCTTTATTTGCGCATTACTGTCGATATAGTCACAAATAAACGAAATAATAATGTAATAATGTAAAAATAGTGTGAATGAAGCTATCAAATCAAAATAGCTAATAGGCTTAAATCCATTTTTTCAAATTAAAACATTTGCTTGTAGGCCTACATATATTTGCTTAAAATTTGAGATGAATAGACTTAATTTTGTATGTTCATGTGTTAAAGTATAAAGTAGATCTTGAGGTAGACATAGATCTAAATCTACAATAATCTAGAGTTATAAATAGGCTTGTATAGAGTTCATTCTGTGTTGCGCATGCGTGACCTTTTTTCATGAATAAATATAGGCCTATCTCAACACGGCTACGCAACTTTAGCTAACAGCGAACGAATGTATTAAAAATGCTTTAGAAAAACAAATTTGAATGTTAAATTGATTAAAATATCAAATGAATGGACAATAATTAGTATGTTTATGTATTGAAGCACAAAACTATATTTGCGAAGAAAAGTTTTATCATCTTAGAGTTCAATAAGAGTTTTAGACCTAGACCTAGGAATGGACTCAGTAGAGAGATGTGTTAATGTGTAACCAATTGGTAATGTCTAATGAAAGAATGTTCGCAAGGAAATCTGTAGTCACAGATATCAGGAACTAATTTATGTAAAAAATGCTTTTGAAACACAAAATTGAAGGTTAATTTTATTACATAATGAAATCAATGGATCTTCTTTTGTATTTTCATGTGTCAAATTAAAAAACTATGTGCGCAAAGTGTATTTCTCAAAATTAGATCTAGGCCTAAATCCTTTCGATCTTTTCTCATGTCAACATCGTTAACCATGGCCTAGATCCATAAAATACTATAGCTGTAATAGAGTCGGACAACTTTTTTTTTTTGAGGGTCTTAAGTTTGTTTTAGGGCTACAATACATACACTACGATCTAAGTTAGTACCCAAGGAACATTCCTGCCTAGTTTTATCAAGATTGGTCAAGCGGTTTTGATGTCTATAAGTAACATACATACATACATACACCTCACATTCTACTTTATAATATAGATGGTGGCAGAGGTAAGTTCATGCTAAGAGGTAATCATTATCCGATCGAATAAACTGACTTTTACCGAAGAAGTTATTTTAATTGTATACAATTTTTAATCTTTCTGCATTCGCCCTTCGGTCGTCTCGCGAACCACTGGGAGTCTACATACCACAGTTTGAGAAACACTGAACTAAAGGATCTTGTTAAAGCATTATTCCTTCAAAAATAAAAAAATACTGATAATCTGTGTTCTTGAAATTAGAAGAAATAAGCTCCAAGATTTCTAGACCCTTTCAGTCGTAGAACGACTAGGGTTCATCTCATTGACCGCAATAATAAAAAAACAATGTGGCCCATGCAGTAGTTCAACTCCTCTTCACGCTTATGCTGTGTCTAACTAAAGAAATGGCGATTACCCGAACAGTTTAGGATCAGCAGCGTCGCATCTTCAGCCAGAGTGCATCACTGTGTTATAAAGAGGTCTAAAGGGCGCCGGCTTCGGATATTTCCCTATGGTTGACTCCCGAAGTCTTTCCCATATTTGGGTATAGTCGCCAGGCAGCGGATATTTGGATACAGTTTTCATTGATGTAAGTGGGCTGACAGGCAAACCTAACGTGTTTCTCCTGACCGAAAGTTTGAAAATAAAGTGTGTGTTTATATAAATATATATATATATATACGTTTTTCTTGTTCTGTATTTCATATACACTCGTATTCCGAACACACTTGCAGGCACACACATACACACAAACTGAAACACACATTATAGCCATTCAGAATTTTCAAAAAAACGATTAAAACCAAATATTCAATGGCACATTTCAAAGTCATTGATATGACAACAGACCTTGCCGTGCTTTTCTTGAGTTAATTGAACAAACCGAACTTCCACATTGATGACAAGATAGTGGTTGTCGTTCTTGTTGGTGCGGAAGTTTTTCTTTTAATTTCAGCAGCGATCCATTACGAACACCTGACAACAAATAAGTCACTCTGTTGCTTCTAACGAGTTTAGACAGTCAAACAGATAACATAGACACAGAACAAGAAAAAACGGGAAAAATACCTTTTGAAAAAGACAATACCTCCCTTATATAAATTATTGAGCGATTGTTTTTCTCTTCAAAATTAATGAAAGTTCGATTAATAAACAATGGAACATTTTCTTACCCAGCCCCTCCCTCCTTCTAACCGAGAAAGAAACTTGGTTAAGTGAATGTACAGATCTAGTACACTTTATAATATTCCAAATGATAAGCATTTAAATCAAGAGTAGTCTAGACTTAAAAGACAATGCCCAAAATCTTCATAACATTAATTTATTAAACTCTTGAATCAATAAAGACTTACATTCGGAAATTCCCGAACGCGATAGACCTTCCATGAACGCGATAGTCCTTTTAAAAACAGATGTTAGATCTAGACCTAGAATCCTAGATATAGATCTCTAGCCAAATGTAAATTTATTTAATTTATTACTAGAAAAATGATAACGTCAAATTAGAGTTTTTCCAGTGTGGCCAACGAGCTAGTAATTCTTTTCTTAGCGACATACACCAACTGTTGAATTTCTAGGAAAATCGCTAGAATCGTTTTGGAGATCAGCTGTCCAGGTTCCTGGAACCAGGTTCCTTGAAGGAGTGACCTGAATAGAGGTATTGTAAATATGACTGTATAAGATTCTTACGTAATGTGACTGTGAAATGGTGCGAATGCGTGTTACAAGTGGAAGAGGAAAGGGATTAGTCAATGGAGGAATGTCAACGAGGTTATTATTGACATTATTATTTATTGAAACGTGATTGAAATTCTCATAGTCAACTATTGAAGGAGTCTGTTTTGGTGTATGTTTAAGTCTCATCTGCTCGTGGGCGTAACAAAGATTGATATTCATATAGAGTTATAATTTAGACAGAGGGATGAAATAGTGAAAGAAAAAAAAGATAAGCAGATCAGATCAGATAGATTATTTCGACTTGCAGGAAGGTCGAGTATAGCGTCGGAAAGAGTTCGAATATAGCGACGACAGCCCAAAGCCGATACCAGAAGCTGCTACCAGATTGTCACATCGACAGAAAGGTTGAAGAGAGCGACTTGCACCGAGTCATTTCAATTTGAACTTCAATGTATTTATTTCTTAACCAAACTGAAATCTCCAATACAATTGATTTCATGGTTTCACACGAAAACTTTGACCTTTGTAATAAAACATACATCTTCAAAATGCGAAAAGCATTTTTAAAATGATGTCAATAGGATAAAACGTCATAACTAGGAAACAAGAAGATATTCATGGGGGAGGCGATGAAAAGCAATCAGAATGTTTGCAGTGTTTGTCTAGACGAGTGTGTCTGACATTGCCATCCACAGGGCAACTAGTGCAGCAAGTAGAATTACGGCTCTACAGAAATTAATAAAAAAACGTTAAAAATAATTAAAAGCTGTAAGTCTAAGTAAAAATGAAGTCAGAAAAGAATAACAATATATTCAAATGTCAACTAAAAAAAGAAGTTTTTCTGTAATATAAGATTAAAAAGAAAATAATATCAACCACAGACTCCAGGCTCTGTCATTGAAGACAACGATGATTCTGTCACAAATAAGTAACCCTTAGTTTATTTCTAGATTTAAATACAAAACTTATCTGATAAATAGTGAAAGAAATTAGTAAAATATGTTTTAAATATTATGGTAGTCAGTAAGTGTGTGTATGTGTTGTTATTATTGTTGTTTTGCTGGGAAGTGGGACAGGTCCTAAAAATACGTTATTCAAAGCTTGTTTTGGAGTTATAAAAGGTTGACTGTCTTTAAAAAGTCAGATTATTTGTTCAGAGCTATAACAATACAATTTGAGAACCTCAGTTATATGATTTCAATGTTCACAACATGAGCTAAAAGTGGCTTTTGAAATTAGCGATCAAATGAAAACTTTGGTTGTAATTTCAAACATTTCAAATTAAATTGTTTTCGTAGTTAAAATCAGGATCTAGAATGAAACAAATAATATCTAGTGTTGATTGTTATCATTTAGGTCTAACTTTTTTTTCCTTCTCACAATTTGAGAGGGAAAAACATGACCTTTGCCCTTTTATTGAGCTATCCACTATACTTTTAAACCAATATTAATATAAGCGTTCTAAGGTACTATCATCTCTGTGTTAGAACAGAAAGTTCAAAGAGTGCAAATCTCCCTTGTGTTCGAGTGCACATAAAGAATATCACACACTAGAAGCATTGCATATGTTCGACTCACAATAATACCCCCCCCCACCACCACCTCTGAAAAAAATAGAGAACACAAACCAAGTAGTACATACCATCAAATCTCCGCCACTTTGTGATCCTTAATTGTTCTTAGAATATAACATACTATAACATAGATATACATAGTCCTGATTAAATCTCCTCAAAAACAGCAATCCTATTGATTAAATGACGGACACTTAGATTCTAACAATAGAAAAACTGCTTCCTTATTTGTAATGCAAATTATTTATATACAACAACACCGACTTCAACTTACATCTTTCCCACATATCCTTTGGTCTATTGAACCGTTGGGGCACCAAATGCGATTTGTAGACCCTTTTTTTTCCATTCCTCTTGTATTTTGGCTTAGATAGAACCTCTTTCAATGGCCATTCTTTTATGATTTCTCCACATTTCTTTCTCTGCATTCCTCTTCTTTTTTTTTCCTGGTACTGTTCCCTGAAGGAAGGTCTTTGCGAGCCCCCTAGACCTTGTTTTAGTTTGATTTTTTTTACAATAATTAGTCAATCATCGTGGGGTACAATCGCTGTAATAATCCTGTCTTTAATCTTTTCATTTGCGGTCTTTAAATATGATACCTAGGATCATTCTGTAGCATCTCAATTCCATTACTAGGATCCTCCTCTCTAGCTCTGCAGACTCTCAAGCATACAAGATCGTGGCCATGACCAGGGAGCGTATCAGTCTGACTTTGGTGTCGAGTGCTATTTATCTTTGAGTGTTTAAAAAAATTTCCACATTGTTTTGTGTTTTTAAGGGCTGCTGTGGACTGTGCAATTCGAGCTATTAGTTTGGGTTTGGTTCCTTCCTCTGAGACGAAAGCTCCGTGGTGTTTAAACTACTGCCACTTGTCACCTTTTCACCTCCAATGCTAAAGCCCTATTGGTCATAATTTGATTTTTTTCGGCATTTATTTGCATATGCTGTGGAAATCTTGTGTATGCGAATCACCAAGTCAGCTATGAGCTAGTTCTTCTGTTTCTGCTTCGTAGGGGTGATGTGACAATTTTCGTAACCAAATTCCTGCACTTTTCTCGTTCAGCAGCTGTTCTTAGCAGGATATCAAGAGAGAAGCCGGTCCATTCTTCTATGTTATCCATCCAGCTTTTCTTTGAACAAATATTTCTTCGTGTTCAATGTTCCTTGAAGAATGACTTTTGATTTATTGAGTCATGTCATATAGGGACTAAACCAGCTCAGCTCAGCTCTTGTCTCTTGACAATATTGAGAAGTTCTTGACTTGAGTTTTCTTTTCCTAGTAACCAAGCACTTTCTGTAGCATTTACTCTTAAAGGCTGGAATTTGTTCTTTCCGCCTCAGCTTTTAGTGTCCAACTTTCACAACCATTGTACACTAGATCTATATTGAAAGGAAGAGAATGAGAGCTCTTGTTCCTGGCCGCAATTTAAGCAACTACATAAAATTCTATAGACTACAATTGAATTTCTAAACATCCTCTAATTAAAGAGACCAAAATTGTCATGTTAATTAAGAAGATTTTATAAATTTAGGAGGAAGTGCTACATAACAACACATCTTTATAATAATCAATGGTCAAAAGCATCCTACTGGTGACACAAAATGTCCGCCTTTTAACATGATTGTCAGAAAATTCTTTAGCTGACCAGAAACCGGCCATGAACATGACCTCAGTAAAAACAACACCTTCATTGGCCAGAGACTGGCCATGCGCATCTAAAAGTGATCAGAATCTAGTCAAAGGAAACATCTTTCGCTGACCAGAACTGACCAAAATCGATTCCAGCTTAGAATTTCATGATGTCACAAGCCGTGGCAGTATTAGAAGTAGAACATGTCATTCTGTGACATGGTCAAATATTTGTTATGTCGGATACCAGCCACATTGACTATTCCAGCTTATCAATACTCAAAGAATACATAACAACTTGTACTGGAAGTTGGGTAGATGTGGTGGAAAATGGATGGCGGTGTGCGCGCTGCTCTGTCATTCGGTTGTCTCAATGGTCCCGGGTTCATACCCTGCCCGATACTATCCCCCATCGTCCTGCTGGAGGTTTGACCTAGGAAGACAAACATCTTAAACTCTGGAGGAACACCCGCAACATGTCAAACAAAGGTCATCTCCATAAAGTCTCCTGCTTCTTTAACTTTAAACAATCTAAGCCGACACATTAAATGTTACAGACATTCATCATGTCTTTAATATTTGATTTAAACGTGTCATTTCTGAAAAAAAAAATTAAAGTAACGCAATATAGGTATCACGCTTAACATTGTAGGCAGGAACACAAGGTCAAGGCTAGCCGCTAAAATGTGATGCATGGCCAGACGATCATGAGTGCAGATCCACGTGCATGAAATAAGTGAAGAAAAAAAGGCGGGAAACTAAAGATGAAGGCTGATAGCCTGGCCGTGGGAGTAAGGTTATAGAATTTTTTAGAACGAGATTATAAGGAAGGTAGATGTTTTTATACTGAATTACAGTAAGGGTAAGTTACAGAGTTAGAGCTTTTGAAGTGAAAGCTAGGTGTCGCTAGTGAATGGTACATAGTTTGTTTGTCTATTTGATCATCATTAATATTATAGTATCCTGTGTCTGAAGTGTAGTTTATCTCTATTTATTGTTTGTAGTTTGAGATTTATAGAATTGAACTTAAAATTATTATACACTGTTATTTGATTGCATCTTAGTAGTGTTTGTCTCGTATTCAAGGCAACTCCAAATCCTCATGCCAGATGATTTGAAGAAAATACAACATAAGTCTATCTTTCAAACAACAAAGCATATATCAACTGACTCCGTTCGTCTGCTACACATTTTGAACATTTTATTTCTCCCGCTTCTCGGATCAAGTTGAAACTTTACACAATTATTAATTGTACCAAACCAAACACGAATTAATTTAAAAAATCAATGAGTTAATGAAATAGTTGAAATTAATTAAATTTTGTTTTATTTACAAATTGGTAGATAAGAGGTGTTGTTGAGAGATATGACAGAATATTGCGGTTCTTATTTTTTTTTCAAGTATTTTTATTTTTATTTTGCTTGTTTAACTGTTTGTAGTAGAATTTGTTCTAAAACGATGCTTGGCTAAAGAAGAAAGTCTATTGTATAAGTTGTTTGTGTTCTGTTGTAGCCCTACGTATAGCCTACATTCATCTTGTTTTGTGTTCTGTTGTAGCCCTACGTATAGCCTACATTCATCTTGTTTTGTGTTCTGTTGTAGCCCTACGTATAGCCTACATTCATCTTGTTTTGTGTTCTGTTGTAGCCCTACGTATAGCCTACATTCATCTTGTTTTGTGTTCTGTTGTAGCCCTACGTATAGCCTACATTCATCTTGTTTTGTGTTCTGTTGTAGCCCTACGTATAGCCTACATTCATCTTGTTTTGTGTTCTGTTGTAGCCCTACGTATAGCCTACAGTCATCTTGTTTTGTGTTCTGTTGTAGCCCTACGTATAGCCTACATTCATCTTGTTTTGTGTTCTGTTGTAGCCCTACGTATAGCCTACAGTCATCTTGTTTTGTGTTCTGTTGTAGCCCTACGTATAGCCTACATTCATCTTGTTTTGTGTTCTGTTGTAGCCCTACGTATAGCCTACATTCATCTTGTTTTGTGTTCTGTTGTAGCCCTACGTATAGCCTACATTCATCTTGTTTTGTGTTCTGTTGTAGCCCTACGTATAGCCTACATTCATCTTGTTTTGTGTTCTGTTGTAGCCCTACGTATAGCCTACATTCATCTTGTTTTGTGTTCTGTTGTAGCCCTACGTATAGCCTACAGTCATCTTGTTTTGTGTTCTGTTGTAGCCCTACGTATAGCCTACATTCATCTTGTTTTGTGTTCTGTTGTAGCCCTACGTATAGCCTACATTCATCTTGTTTTGTGTTCTGTTGTAGCCCTACGTATAGCCTACATTCATCTTGTTTTGTGTTCTGTTGTAGCCCTACGTATAGCCTACAGTCATCTTGTTTTGTGTTCTGTTGTAGCCCTACGTATAGCCTACATTCATCTTGTTTTGTGTTCTGTTGTAGCCCTACGTATAGCCTACAGTCATCTTGTTTTGTGTTCTGTTGTAGCCCTACGTATAGCCTACATTCATCTTGTTTTGTGTTCTGTTGTAGCCCTACGTATAGCCTACATTCATCTTGTTTTGTGTTCTGTTGTAGCCCTACGTATAGCCTACATTCATCTTGTTTTGTGTTCTGTTGTAGCCCTACGTATAGCCTACATTCATCTTGTTTTGTGTTCTGTTGTAGCCCTACGTATAGCCTACATTCATCTTGTTTTGTGTTCTGTTGTAGCCCTACGTATAGCCTACAGTCATCTTGTTTTGTGTTCTGTTGTAGCCCTACGTATAGCCTACAGTCATCTTGTTTTGTGTTCTGTTGTAGCCCTACGTATAGCCTACAGTCATCTTGTTTTGTGTTCTGTTGTAGCCCTACGTATAGCCTACATTCATCTTGTTTGGTGTTCTGTTGTAGCCCTACGTATAGCCTACATTCATCTTGTTTGGTGTTCTGTTGTAGCCCTACGTATAGCCTACATTCATCTTGTTTTGTGTTCTGTTGTAGCCCTACGTATAGCCTACAGTCATCTTGTTTTGTGTTCTGTTGTAGCCCTACGTATAGCCTACAGTCATCTTGTTTTGTGTTCTGTTGTAGCCCTACGTATAGCCTACAGTCATCTTGTTTTGTGTTCTGTTGTAGCCCTACGTATAGCCTACAGTCATCTTGTTTTGTGTTCTGTTGTAGCCCTACGTATAGCCTACATTCATCTTGTTTTGTGTTCTGTTGTAGCCCTACGTATAGCCTACAGTCATCTTGTTTTGTGTTCTGTTGTAGCCCTACGTATAGCCTACATTCATCTTGTTTTGTGTTCTGTTGTAGCCCTACGTATAGCCTACATTCATCTTGTTTTGTGTTCTGTTGTAGCCCTACGTATAGCCTACAGTCATCTTGTTTTGTGTTCTGTTGTAGCCCTACGTATAGCCTACAGTCATCTTGTTTTGTGTTCTGTTGTAGCCCTACGTATAGCCTACATTCATCTTGTTTTGTGTTCTGTTGTAGCCCTACGTATAGCCTACATTCATCTTGTTTTGTGTTCTGTTGTAGCCCTACGTATAGCCTACATTCATCTTGTTTGGTGTTCTGTTGTAGCCCTACGTATAGCCTACATTCATCTTGTTTTGTGTTCTGTTGTAGCCCTACGTATAGCCTACAGTCATCTTGTTTTGTGTTCTGTTGTAGCCCTACGTATAGCCTACATTCATCTTGTTTTGTGTTCTGTTGTAGCCCTACGTATAGCCTACATTCATCTTGTTTGGTGTTCTGTTGTAGCCCTACGTATAGCCTACATTCATCTTGTTTTGTGTTCTGTTGTAGCCCTACGTATAGCCTACATTCATCTTGTTTTGTGTTCTGTTGTAGCCCTACGTATAGCCTACATTCATCTTGTTTGGTGTTCTGTTGTAGCCCTACGTATAGCCTACATTCATCTTGTTTTGTGTTCTGTTGTAGCCCTACGTATAGCCTACATTCATCTTGTTTTGTGTTCTGTTGTAGCCCTACGTATAGCCTACAGTCATCTTGTTTTGTGTTCTGTTGTAGCCCTACGTATAGCCTACATGTCATCTTGTTTTGTGTTCTGTTGTAGCCCTACGTATAGCCTACATTCATCTTGTTTTGTGTTCTGTTGTAGCCCTACGTATAGCCTACATGTCATCTTGTTTTGTGTTCTGTTGTAGCCCTACGTATAGCCTACATGTCATCTTGTGGCTATTGATCAATCATTGAGATTATATTTAAACAGATTAGCCGAACTTCTTTACGACTTTATTTCTGCCTGGATCATTTGAACAGGACAAAACCCAGCAGGAGAAGAAAAAAAAAACTCAAGAAAAACAGATCATGGCCTGAGGGCCGGAACAAAAGTTCTATGACCACCGCTTGGCCGGAGCCAGCCCTTTTTTTTTTTTTGAAGAACTCTGACATCCCTGGTCATGGATAGCCGCAGGTATTGATTGGTCATCATCCTAGATTAATCACAATCATCGTCCCTACACCCTGATTAGAGAAGTCGAGGAGAAGAGATGGGGGGAGGGGGTTTTGAATGAAAAAAAAGGGAAGGTGGACGGTGGGGGGGAGATATCTGAATGACAGGCAGAGAACCGACCCAGAGCCAAGCTTATCTCCTAATGTTATCAAACGGTAGCCACCATCACTCCCAATACATACAACTGTAAATGTGCAGGCCAGTGTACAGGCGGAGACGCTGGGGATAGGATGTGACAGACAATAAATCTTCGAGTTTTGATTATGAATTGAATGGGGATCAGAGCTCTCTCTCTCTCTCTCTCTCTCTCTCTCTCTCTCTCTCTCTCTCTCTCTCTCTTCCCTGAGCTGCAATGTCGAAATGATAAAAACAAAATAAAAAATCTGTTGCCGGTGGGAAGAACTAAGATTTATGAAGGAAAGTTCAGTACAGATTACCAGTAAATGAAAGTTTATCCGCCGAGCTGTAAGGAAAGAGAGAATGAAACCTGGGGGGAAAGGGGGGGGGGAATATTAAGGGGAGAGAATTTATAGATTGATATGTTCAGATTCGTGAACTTTATTTTCCTGGCAACTTCTAACAATGTTATGTGTAGATATTTATTCGCTTTAAGTTCACGGGGGTGAAAGTAATTGAAACTGTTACAGCAGAGATCAAATAAAAAAAATATCTCGTTTTAAAGAAAAAACACACTTGTGTCGATCTTGTAAAAGATGTCTTACAGTTTACAGTATTGGGGATTTTCATGCATAGCGGTAAAAAACTAATATTAGCCAGACTTTTGGTGTATGCGATGTATAAATGAAAGATCTTGTTGATATGAATTATTTTTTTAAGTCATATAATTATTCTGTTTGTTTACTTTTGAGTGCTTGTGAAATCAAATGTTCTTAACTCGAAACTCGTCCGTTTTAAGCTTGTATTTAGTTGGTAACATTGAAGCTATGGATATGTCTCCGCTAGATGTGGCTAAATATGTAGGTCGCAGCTGGGGCTGCGTAGCCACGTGACCTACTGCCACTCCTCATTACTCTTCGGACTAGAACATAAGCCTTATTATACTATTGTGATGTTCTACTTAGGGTCTTTGACATTGTTTTCTATATCATAAAAATCTCCAATACAATAAAAAAATAAAAATCCTATTTTTTAATAATATTTTCACTTGGGATTTAACTTTTGAAACTTTTGTAATGACGTCATCATTACTTGGTTGGTATTAAGGTGAAGGGGACGGGAATATTCAAAGAGGGATCACATCACATAGCATAACAACATTTATGTCCCTTAGACAAATAAAATTCCAAGGCTTCTTTCCCTCCCTCCCACTTCTCTCTCACGTCGATCCATTGTGGGGGTTTGCCCCAAGGTTTGAGTTGATCTGCATGTAAAGCGCCTCTGCATCGACATAATAATAGCAAATGTCTATAAAGGAAACTAGTGAGTGGGTTTGAGATGGAGTTGAGATTAAGGAAAGATAACCAGGCTAGAACGCCATTTAAGTTTGCAGCAATACACTTGAACAAAACTTGAGATTTATAAAGAAACTGACGTTGGAAATGAGATCGTGCAGACAATGACACACATAGCGAGATGTCCAAATGTTTCATCCAATAATAACGGACTTCAAAAACGTATTGTGGAGATTTGAAAACGGAATGGTATTGAATCGTTTCATCAATGCTTCTTTTATCATTGGACAATATGTCATCGTTATTTAAACGAATGGGGGTTGGGGGGCGGTGGCTGAGTGGTTAGGCGCTTGGCTTCCGAACCTGGGGTCCTGGTATCGAATCTCGGTGAAGACTGCGATTATGAATTTCGGATACCTGACTTTAGTTGGTGAAAGTAAAGGCGGTTGTTCGTTGTGCTGACCATTATGACACCTTGCTAGTTAACCGTTGGCCATAGAAACAGATGACCTTAATATCGTCTGCCCCATAGATCGCAACGTCTGAAAGGGAAACTTTACTTTTTTAAAATTTAAACGAACGCATTCATTCACAACAAAAGTGTATTCAGCAACTTAAAAGAACTCTAGAGGTTAAATTTTGAAGTGAGTTGTCTACATTGAAAAGTTATTTGATCTTACATAACTATTAGTATACATGTATAGTTCGTCCATCGTGGATTGATGCTGACCGCTGAGGGCTTTGTACTGGGGTTTTGTGCCCCCTCATATAGCTGATGAAACCTATGTGAGCCTTGAATGTTGGGCTGGACACTGCGCACGTCCAGCTGGAGCCTATGTCGGTTGCCCTCATTTTTTTTCTCTGGCGCTTTTCTTCTTCCAGTCTTCTATAATTTTGGCGCCAGTTTTCACAGCGCGACTCCAAGTGAAAATTTTGTCAGGTAATTACTCTTGTCCTGACTAAATTTTCACTTGTTTGGTAAACCCATATGCAAATCTTATAAAGTGATAGTAACTTTGATTGAAATCTGTTGTCCAGGCCCTCATAGTATTTTGAATTAGATGGTACAATGAGGATAATTGTTTATATGGTTTACGTGTTCATCTAGCCGGTTTGTAATGATACAGCTTTCTGTGTGTCTCTGAGTGTCTTTGTGTGTGTGTCTCTGAGTGTCTTTGTGTGTTTCTCTGGTGCCAATAGTGTTACACTCAACTTCATATTGACAATCAAGGTTTACACACACTCATGAAACTTTCTGATTTAGCTTTATGCAAGCGCATTTTTCTTCAATACATTACCTCCCTTTCCAATATGGAAGGGGTCAGGGGGTCGCTGAGACAACAGAGTTGAAGTTTCCTGAATCCTTTTTATTTTTAATATTCAGTTTAGTAAAAAGATTTAATTGCCATAACACAGCAGACAATCAAAGCAAGTTTCATGGTCTCAGAAAGACTAGATTCAACATAATTACGAAATTATAAATAGATCTTGTTCACTTGGTTGCCATTGTTATAGTGGTTTGATATATATTAGAGTGTGTTATCTTAATTATTTATAACGAAAACCTAGTAATAGTTTGCAACAAATATGATTTTGTTTTAAAAAATCCCAATTATTCAATTCATCAAAAGTAATGTGTCTACAAATGAAATGATTTGTAATTTTAAAAATAATAATTTTAACCTTTTATTGTCCTTAATTCTCTAATCATCTGTCTCTAATCTTCTGTCTCTAATCATCTGTCTCTAATCTTCTGTCTCTAATCATCTGTCTCTAATCTTCTGTCTCTAATCATCTGTCTCTAATCTTCTGTCTCTATTCTTCTGTCTCTAATCTTCTGTCTCCAATCATCTGTCTCTAATCTTCTGTCTCTATTCTTCTGTCTCTAATCTTCTGTCTCCAATCATCTGTCTCTAATCTTCTGTCTCTATTCTTCTGTCTCTAATCTTCTGTCTCCAATCATCTGTCTCTAATCTTCTGTCTCTAATCTTCTGTCTCTAATCTTCTGTCTCTAATCTTCTGTCTCGAATCTTCTGTCTCGAATCTTCTGTCTCTAATCTTCTGTCTCTAATCTTCTGTCTCTAATCTTCTGTCTCTAATCTTCTGTCTCTAATCTTTTTTTTTAACTCCTATGATCTTTAATGCTGTCTTATATTTCTATGTTCGGCTCCCTCTCTTTTTTTCTGATAGTACACAGGTCTTACAAAATACCTGGGACTGATGGGACATGGTTGTACCACTAGCGGATCCAGAACTTTGGAGTGGGGGGGGGGGGGCGATCTTTTTCCAAACCCTAACCCTATGCATAAACGTGCGTACAGCATATATATGTATAAATAAATAAGAAAATAAGAATAAATAAGCAGTTCTCAGTATTTTCTTGCATTCTTCACTGCAGAAACGCATTCCTCTGACATTTACAGCTCACTATTTATCAGTGAGTTTCGGGGCAAAGCCCTGACGCTAAAAGCGTTTTCTTGCATTCTTCATTAAAGAAACTCATTCTCCTTACCTAAAGCTCATTATTCAACCTATTAAAAAAGGTCCTTTTGAATAATGTTGTACTTGAAATATATTCTAATATGAATTTATAGGCCCATAATACATTGCAAATAAAACCGATTTGTTCCTTGAAAAGATCAGATACCCCACATATTTAGATTAATTAAGGCTTTGAGGATCGCCGCCGAAAAAAAAAAATTCGATAAAGAATATTCAATAAAATGTAAGCATAAATTGTGAGTTTTTGTCCCAAATTTAACTAGAAAAATATTAGATTGGGTAAAGGTTGGAAAAAGGCGACTCATCTCAATCGTGACACTTGTACTGAGAATTTTTGTTTGAATTCTAACTTTCCAAAGCAAAGTCTTTCTTAAAATAATTTTGATAAATTCATATGAAATTACATAAACTCTGTCTGGAAAGGGAGGGGCGGTAGAATGGAAACGATTTATCCTCTCTCCTTTTTATAATTTCTGCTAATGATTGCATTTGGCATTAAAGAATAGGGATGGGGCGACTCGATATAAGAATTTAATTTATAGCATATATAAAATGTATTAGTGACAGATTTTTTTTCATTTTGTAATTTCTGAACTATAATAGAAAAATTAAAAAGTATTGCTTTGTCCGATGAGGGAAAGGAGATGGCATGTATCGCCCCCCCCCCCCCCACCTTTTTCCTTTTTCATTTTATATTTACTAATCATAAAATTTAAGATTAAAGTGTGGTGTGACATAATGTACAAATGGGTTCACATATCAATTATATAGATATTCAACTATTTTTGTTCACAAACTATGATTCCTCCATAAAAATAGGATCACTCCCCACTCAGAGGGCTAGAGCGGAAGGGGCAGTACATTACAATCGCCCCCCCCCCTTACCCCGCCAAGATACCAGAAGGAGAGCGACATAATATCAAAGTTATATATCAATTCAACTAATCTTGTTCACACACTATGATTTCTCCATAAAAGTAGGACCGCCCCCTCCTACTCAAAGGGTTTAGGTGGGAAGGAGAGTAGAGGTAGTCTCTTTAAGACTTGAACTTGAGTTTTCAACTCTGCTGAGTCTCTTTAAGACTTGAACTTGAGTTTTCAACTCTGCTGAGTCTCTTTAAGACTTGAACTTGAGTTTTCAACTCTGCTGAGTCTCTTTAAGACTTGAACTTGAGTTTTCAACTCTGCTGAGTCTCTTTAAGACTTGAACTTGAGTTTTCAACTCTGCTGAGTCTCTTTAAGACTTGAACTTGAGTTTTCAACTCTGCTGAGTTTCTTTAAGACTTGAACTTGAGTTTTCAACTCTGCTGAGTCTCTTTAAGACTTGAACTTTAGTTTTCAACTCTGCTGAGTCTCTTTAAGACTTGAACTTGAGTTTTCAACTCTGCTGAGTCTCTTTAAGACTTGAACTTGAGTTTTCTACTCTGCTGAGTCTCTTTAAGACTTGAACTTTAGTTTTCAACTCTGCTGAGTCTCTTTAAGACTTGAACTTTAGTTTTCAACTCTGCTGAGTTTCTTTAAGACTTGAACTTGAGTTTTCAACTCTGCTGAGTCTCTTTAAGACTTGAACTTGAGTTTTCAACTCTGCTGAGTCTCTTTAAGACTTGAACTTGAGTTTTCAACTCTGCTGAGTCTCTTTAAGACTTGAACTTGAGTTTTCGACTCTGCTGAGTCTCTTTAAGACTTGAACTTTAGTTTCTACTCTGCTGAGTCTCTTTAAGACTTGAACTTTAGTTTTCAACTCTGCTGAGTCTCTTTAAGACTTGAACTTGAGTTTTCAACTCTGCTGAGTCTCTTTAAGACTTGAACTTTAGTTTTCGACTCTGCTGAGTCTCTTTAAGACTTGAACTTTAGTTTTCAACTCTGCTGAGTCTCTTTAACATTTGAACCGCAGGCGGACTTAGCTAAGTTTTTACATTTTAAAACTGAATATATGGTAAGTTTGGGCGCGTTTTTCGGTGCTCATTAGATACGTGATAATAAGATTTTGTCCATGGCTTGTGCCACTTATAAAAGTGCTGACCATCCGTTTTTCTATCAGGCACATTATCTAACGTCCGCTGACTCCTTCTGAGAGTTACATCCTCAATGGACTAAAGTTAATTCTAATTTCACAAAAAGTTTCTTTCCATGTTTGTATTTTGTGTTCTTGTAGACTTAGTTACAACCTAAAAGGAGTTTGTTTTCCTGTGCCTTACATTCATACCGTGTGTATTTGTGAGTGCGAAATGTAGAAGTCTGTCAGGCCTTACGTTTCATCTGTTTCTCTCTCAAGGGATGAAAATCTTAGCAAACAATTTCCAGCAAAATTCTGCTTCTTGTCTTAATGTTTAGAAAAGGACTAAATTATCCCTCGCAAAATTGGTCAATATGAATGCTTATGTTGCTAAAAATTGGCTGGCGAGGATCCACATTTTTATTCTTTTGGTTTGAACCTCTACCATCTAATGCATGGGCGTGGTAACGCTGCGCTGCTGAAGTAAGTTCAGATCTTCTATGAAGGCTGGGTTTTCAACTTTTAACATTTTATTTTAAATTACATTTTTTCCAGATATACTAACAACCAGTTATATAGGTTCCATCTGTTCACTAATGCCATACAGATTTACCTGTTTAAATATGTGCATTTCTCATTTCCCACCTAATTACCATATTGAATATTTGCATTTCCCAGATCTCACAGATTTACCTGTATGAAGTTTGTACGTAGAAGTGATAACGTTATTCAGGTCTTTGAAGGTAAGTTGGAGGTCGATGGAAGAATTTCAATAGTTGAAATGCGATAATCCGATTAAGGTATTTGTATATTTTTCATATTTATCTTTGGGTATATCTTAAGTATGGCAAGGATGGTATAAATTTTGATTAAAGACTCGTATTCGGAAGCTCTTAATCTACATTGATCTGTTTTGTTCAAACTGTGTTCATGTTTTATTGGCAGGTCCATTAAATGATTTAAATGAGAAAAATTTATGTGATGAGTCTGGCCTTCACCTTGACGAGTGGCCATGGACTGGTAAGATAAATAGATAGATAGATAGATAGATAGATAGATAGAAAGATAGATAGATAGAAAGATAGATAGATAGATAGATAGGTAGGTAGATAGATAGAAAATTGAGTGATTGATTAATTGTAGTATATGATTCTTAACTAATTGAATAATTATAGCTCAGAAGAGTAAAGAGCCAAGCTTTTGTGCAGTCAGTGGAGGATTTAGTTATCGGACAATTAAAAGATTAACTAATGAGGTAAGTAATCAAACATAGAAATAACTTTCACCGAAGCAGGCCGCTTTGGAACAGCCGTTTTTTTCGCGATGGTCGTTTTGGCGCAGCCGTTTTGGCGCATGGGACATTTTGGCGCGAAATGTTTTGGTCCCATTATTTACGTTCATTGTATTATTTTTTTAAAAAGAATGAGACACATTTTTGTTTTGCCAGAGTTTAAACAGCCATATCTAAGTCCTCGATGGGAACAAATGGTAATACAACTATCATTCTAGCGACCAAGCAGACTCTGGATTATTGCTGTATATTGGAAGAAGATTTTCATCTGCCATTTTTTTCGCATATTTTTTGTCAGATGAAACAAGCAGCCATGTATAGCACATGACGGATATGTTGACTGAAGAGCTCCGATTGCAGCCTGCTTAAAGTCTATAGAAACAGATGAAGGGTTAAAGAGGAGGGGGGGAGCATGTCATTACCATTCAGGACTAGGACTTATTATATATTCATGAATTTAAGTAAAACGTTTAAAAAAAAAAAACAATTCGCTGGATGGTGTTAGAATTCATAGTATACATACATACATACTATACATACATACTATACATACATACTATACATACATACTATACATACATACTATACATACATACTATACATACATACTATACATACATACTATACATACATACTATACATACAATAGTATAGGCGAATAAACGTTGTTATATAAGGCCAGTGCTTATTAAATATATAATCGTCAAATTATATCTCGTGCCAAAACGTCCCCTGTGCCAAAACTGCTCGCGTCAAAACGGTAGCGCCAAAACGGTAGCGCCAAAACGGTAGCGCCAAAACGTCTGCGCCGAAACGTCACGTACCAAACTTTCACATCTTCTTTCATTTTTTACATTGTACATCTTATACAAAATATAGCGTAATAGCCTAATTCTTTACTGGGACACATACACAGACAGACACATACACATATTTGCTATTACAAGTATACAAACCTAAATATTTTGGTTCCTGTCAAGACAGTCAAATGTGAAGTACAATATCTACTACTATAGTACACGCCACACACACACACACGTATTTTAACTGAAAAGTACGGACAGACTCGAAGGCAGATGAACTTGCCACACTCATGATTACTTAGCACAACATTTTGAGCCTACAGAAAATAAAGCGAAAGCTTGACAGTCGTTCCTTTAGTTTTTCATACATCACTAGAGCATTATGGGAAGTTTCGGTCTCCATATTTTGGTAAAGGTTTGATAAAATCCTCCGTCTCGGCTTGAACACAAGACTAACCTTAAGCTATTAAGAGTTTCTGGTGACTAGGCAGTCTATAGCTATAGACTTTCTCTATCACAAATATCTGTGCAACATTTTTTGGTGTAAATCAAAAGCCTTTTTGTTTCTTTTTAAAGATTAAGCGTGCATTTAATTAATGCTTAACGAACTTTCCCTTGCAATCACCTTGCGCAGTACTTTTGATTTTCCTTAATTAATAAATTAGTGAGATGCCTTCTTAACAAATGATAATTAGATAATTACGTCCTACCCGTACCCATGTGTTCATCTAGCTGTACATGCTCAACTCTGCTGACACTCTCCTAAGTCATTGGTTTTAATGTCTGATTCAGGCAACCCATTTCAAGCTCTAATAACCCTAGGGAAGAAGGAGCACGTGTAAGAATTTGTCCTAGCATAAAGAATAAGAAATGTAGCTTTATCTTTGTGTCTTTCTGAGTGTGTTATTAGGTTTTGTTTTTCTATTTATGAATTAGGGCTCATTGTTTTATGTAGTATAGCTTCCATACTTTGAAGTGTTCTGTCCTGAAGTTTAGTGCTTGTACTCTCATGTTGTTTGTCAAATGTGAGTATTCATTTGTTATAAATCTCACAGCTATTTCAATTCTACAATAAATTTAATAATTTTATAAATAATACTTGATGTTACTGTTCCGTAAAGCCTTTTACTGTTTTCATGTCTCTGATCTTGTTGTTTGGTATATACCTATAAATGTTTAATATCTTCATAAGGCTATTGTTTTATTATTCAAAAGTACAAATTGATTGCATATATTTTTGTTAAACAGAGACGCAAAGATGAAGGCACATTTCTTGTTTCACATGCTCGGACAAATATTCACAAACAATCTTCCCTAGTGCTATTAGAGCATAGAATGGGTTGCCTGAATCAGACATTAAAACCAACGACTTGGCATAATTGAAGCTATTTATTTGCATGCATGACTAGATTGTCCTAAGGACACGCGTAGGACGTCATCATCGCCTTTTTTTGTTTTTGAAGTAACGTCTGTATTTTTATAAGATAAGATAAATAAAAGTTGTGATATCGATGTAGTAATACAATTTTTAAAGCTGCAAGTAAATGTTCCACTCCCTAATTTTAGCAGTCTTTAAGTAATCTTTAGTTCAATAATGTGTATTCCAAATAACAATGATGGAAAACGAACAATAACTCCAACCTGTCAGATTATATGTCTTTGTTTGGAAAGCTCTTGATTTTCTGTTGGCCAGTTTGTCCAACTTCTCGCTAATAACTAATATTGTTTCGTTCTTAACAATCCAGTTCTAGTTTTATTCTCTCTCTCTCTCTCTCTCTCTCTCTCTCTCTTTCTCTCTCTCTCTTTCTTTCTTTTGGGGAAAACGTGGTTTGGAATAAATTTCTACAATATTTTCATGTCTCGCTTATCTGCCGATGTTAGTGACGTTGACAAGCAGTTCCAGCAGTACTTCCACTGACATCTGGACAACTTAAGAGATTAATCCTCCTTTGATAAATGATATTTTACCAGTTGTTTCTTTCAACTGATGTGGTTTGGGGAAAGGGGTGAAAAGGTTGGGACAAGCGGAGGCAGCCCCGGGGGGAGGAGTCTTGGTTATTTTAGAAGAAATGGCGGAAACTCAATGAGAAGACAAAAGTCCCCCCCCCCCCCAAATAAAAAGCGTAGAGTTGAGTTTATATTCAAGTCTTGAAAAAATAAGTCCCGACACACTACAAAGGTTATAAGTCATTCGTTATGACAACCTCATCTCAATAGTGATACTTTGTAGTGGATGTATTAGTTGAGTAGATTCTGATGCAATCACGAGTAAGACCATCCCAGATAAAGTGTTAAATAAAAGGGGTAAACAAATGGTGAAAGCGAGTTGAAATTACAGCGCGAGATGGGAGACAACCTTTGTATCTTGAATGATTTTTTTTACCCCGCCCCAATTCTCTGTAACCCCCCCTCCCAAAAAAATGGTTCAGTGAACGAATAAATATTTTTAGAGTATATACATTTCTAATGCTAGGCCTATACATGTATATCCAAATTAAGAAGACGGTGCGCAGATGTTCCTGAACGTCTATTTATAGATTTAACTCTTTTTAATAAATACTTGCAGGATTACCGCTGACGTATTTTAATCTCAGTTATAGAAAGTCTAATCCTCCGGACCAAATTTAATTTTTGAAGAGTTTTCCCTGTGTAGCCAATCAGCTAGTAATTCTTTCCAGTGTCCACCCAGGGTTTGTATGTTTTTTGGCCGATGAGTAATTAACAAGCTGTATAGGGGAATAGTAGAAATTAGTTTTGCTAAGCTTTATTCAAGTTAATGTAACAATTACTACACCTTCAAGGATATGTTGGCATTGATGTCAGGGTTATGGCCCAACGTCCACCAACATAAATAGTGTTTTGTTTTTTTTACAACTAGCTAACTCTTCATGGAAACTGAAACCTGGGTGGGTGGATACGGATCTCGAAAACGGCTCTAACGATTTAAAAAACACTTTAATTTCACTTGTTTTTTTTTAAATATGACTAAATTGACTTGATATTAAGTATGACTGTTTATCGCTTGATAACAAGTTGATTATTTAGGTTGTGCAGATGCGCACCCAAGAGTTACGGCTATACGCAAGGAAAGACACCTTTTTTTAAACACCATGTGGACGTCCATTCCTTATTTTAAGGGTCCCAAAGTGCGATGACTTTAAAATCAGTTTATAACTTTATAGAAAACAAAAATATTTAAAATTGTCAGCTCGGCCTAAAAAATATGACTCTTTTTCGAAAGTTGAACAAATGGTATCTGGCCAGGTTCTAAAATGTTGGTAGCTCCTTCCAATAAAATACATCTCTTCGTTTCTCCTATATGTTTTATTAGTTACCACATTTCTCTCTCTCTCTCTCTCGCTCTCTCTCATTCTCTCTCTCTCTCTTTCCTCTCTTTCTCTCTCTCTCTCTTTCTCTCTCTCTCTCTTTCTCTCTCTCTCTTTCTCTTTCTCTCTCTCTTTCTCTCTCTTTCTCTCTCTCTTTCTCTCTCTCTTTCTCTCTCTTCTCTCTCTCTCTCTCTCTCTTTCTCTCTCTTTCTCTTTCTCTCTCTCTTTCTCTCGCTCTCTTTTTCTCTCTGCCTCCTTTTTTTCTTTTTCTTCCTCTCTCTCTTCCTACATGTTTATGATTTCAATATTTCGATACTTAAAGCTACAAATGTCTTGAAATGAAGTCAGATTTACAATGAATACTTGTGCTCGCCTACGCGCTAGCAACTAGTATTTATTCAATTTAGTGGTTATCTTAATAATAATAAAATTCATCATCTTAAAGATCCGGCGACTTTTGTAAATTGGTTAAAATTGAAGAACTCAGAGCTCTATCCAACACAATTAATTGTTGCTTTATTTCTTCTGATTGGAAAATGTCCAACGAACTCCTATCATACTTCAGCTTCATACACCGACAAAACACAAAACAAGACCAAAAAAAATAATAATAATATTGTCAGAAATGAATGAAGGATTGAATGAATGAAGGAATGCTTAAATGAAAAATAAATTAATGAATTGTGAGAAGTTTTCTTTTTTAATTATTGCCTGAAATGAAGAGAAGATGACCTCCCTGCCCCCTAGCGTCAAGTCAAAGCCTTCTGCAGGCCGACAAGGGCAACTACCCTTGTTGAGTTTCCCTATAATCTTGTCAGTCTGTCTTCATTGATTATTTGTCAAGGGCATTTTTTTTTATCCAAAGAGTGAGATCTGCATATTGATACGAAGAAAGGAAATTAATTGATTAAACTAATATGTGGAATCTTTTTTTAAAATGTTAAGAAAATAATCTTAGAGGACAGACGCCGAATTAAAAAGAAATGACCAAGTAAAATGCAGTTTGTAGATTAACAAGCACTATAAGGGTTGTGGTTAAGAATGGCGTAGCTAACGCTAAACCCTGACTTTTGTTGTGGTGGATGGGTGTTGCTACTTAGGCCGACGTTTCGCTAAGTCAACCTATGACTGAACCTTGCACACAGACATTCCCTGTTGCTATGGGAGATGTGCAAGGAATGTTGAGTTGTTTTTTGTTTGTGACTGACCATGCAAGGAATGGTTCCTTTTTTGCTGACCATGCAAGGAATGGGTTTTTTTTTGCTGACCATGCAAGGAATGATTCCATTTTTACTGACCATGCAAGGAATGGTTCCTTTTTTACTGACCATGCAAGGAATGGGGTTTTTTTTGCTGACCATGCAAGGAATGATTCCATTTTTACTGACCATGCAAGGAATGGTTCCTTTTTTGCTGACCATGCAAGGAATGATTCCATTTTTACTGACCATGCAAGGAATGGTTCCTTTTTATTGGCTGTGCAAGGAATGGTTCTTTTTTACTGGCCATGCAAGGAATGGTTCTTTGTGACAGGCCATGCAAGGAATGGTTCTTTGTGACAGGCCATGCAAGGAATGGTTCTTTGTGACAGGCCATGCAAGGAATGGTTCTTTGTAACAGGCCATGCAATGAATGGTTTTCTGTGGCAGGCTTTGCTAGGAATGGTTCTTTGTAATAGACCTACAGATTTTTATTTCCTACTTTCTTTAGTGTAGAAGACGTAACAAAACTGTTCGGATTGATCAGAAAGTAATGGAAAGATACGGAAATAAATTTCATTTTATAGTTGAGCCTCTACATTTGATATTAGTAGTGCATGGTCACAGCTTTCTGGCTGGGCATTGAACTAGGCTACTCATAGACTGCAACTATTGATCAAACAATAAAAGTGTGTTGTTTGTTTTTGTTTTTTTTTGTTGTTGTTTTTAAATCGATACCAATGAAATTAATTGACGTAGATTCTTTCCACCAATCAACACAAATAAATGGATTATCTTAGTCTAAAAGAAAAGGTCTTAGGATTATGTCACAGTTGTATACCTCAAGCTGCTAGTTGGGGGTGTACACTTTCTTCTTCTTCTTCTAATTGTCCTAAGGGTTGAGTCTAAGACTCTTGTAGGTCTAGGCCTGTGGAAACTTGCCTCCATCTGTCTGTCTGAGCAAACGTCTGTTTGGGATAGATCCAAGCAGAAATAAATTATTACATACCTATTACTAGTGTCTCATATCCCAAACTCTCGGGCTAGAATTGAGGCTGATGGCCGAGCACAACGGAGATATTTTGGACAGGAGCATGAATGTACCTTATCAGCCGTGCAGGTGTCGTCATAAAAACTGCCCCTTTAGAAATGGTGTGTGGATATTGGCATGTTTGTTGAGGATTTCTTCCATCCCCGCCAGTGCAATGGACTCGGTTCTTTTGGCACCGCAACGAGGGTTCTTTTTTTGCATTCTAATCGGCCTAACCGTCTACTCAACGACCGTTGCCACCTGAGCGCCAAGTTGAGGTAGAGAAGCTTTGCCCTTGATTGATTTCTGGCGATTAAAAAAAGCAAAAAAATACAGCCAAAGAAATGCAGACATAATACAACAACCTTTTAGTTTTAAAATGTTCCAAATTTAATCGACTTTAAATGTGAAGATTGAGGTACACAATCATAATGTGTAAATAGAAAACAAAAGGACAAAGAAAGTTAATGTAGGCGGGGCATGGGCGTAGTCAGGATTTTTTTTTCGCGGGGGGGGGGAGAATCTTGACTACGATTTTGGAGTTAAGTGACTAGTTTTATCGTCAAAATCATCTGTTGGGGGTTTTTAAACTGAAATATATCTGGACTTGTTTTTATTCAAAATCACATTTAGCTACGGTCATAGAATTTGGTGATTGTAGTTTGCTTCACAAATAATATTGAAGAGAGAGGGGATTTTAAACTCAAAACTATATTGAGGGGTTTTAAACTTTTTAAAAAGCCATCTGGGGGAGAGGGGTTTAAACTCAAAATCCCCCATTGGCTTGGCTACGCTCAAAGAATTTTAGTGCGTAATTTGCTTTTTTTTATATTGAAGAGGTATTTTTTTTACATCAAACCCCTCTGAAGGAAAATGTAAACTCAAAACAGCCAAAAGGCTTGGCTAAGCCCATAGCATTTTGATCGCGAAATTTGTTTTTTTTTATTTTGAAGATTTATTTTTTAGTTTCAAACCCCGATGGCGGGGGGTTTAAATTAAAAACCCATTAGGCTATGCTCATAGTATTTTGAGTGCGGAATTTGCTTTTTTTTTCATACTAAAGAGGTATTTTTATTTTTAAACCCAGCTGAAGAGGGGTTTAAACTCAAAACCCCTTTGGCTACGCTCATACAATTTTGAGTGTGTAATTTGCTTTTTTATATTGAAGAGGGGTTTATCGTAAATTTTGGAGAAGGGTTTAAAATCAAAATCTTCCTTAGATGTGCTCTTGGAATTTGGGGATTGTCCTTTGCATTTTTTAATGTTTTATAGAAGAGGGGGTTTTAAACTCAAAACCTCCTGATAGGGGTTTTCAACCTCAAAACCCCCTGGTAGGAATTTTAAACTCAAAACCCCTGGTAGGGGGTTTTAAACTCAAAACCCCCTTGGCTGTGCAAGACAAGTGATAGTTTAGTATTAAAATTTCCCCTAAATAAACAAAATTAAAGCAAAAGATCAGTCACTAAACTCTGACACCCCACCTCCCCGCGCGGGGGGGGGGGGATTTCATTTCGGGCTTGGGGGGGTTGAACCCCCAAAACCCCCCCTGGCTACGCCTATGAGGCGGTTTTTTTTTTTTTTTTTTTTTTTTTTGGTGTGGAATTTCGCTCAAAAGTTTTTTCCATATTTAATGCACGAGCAGCAGAAGGGTAAAATTAGTTTGTACGTGATTGTATGCTGTTAGATGAAAATATCAATAGTGATGTGTCGATATAAGAAATTATAAGCTAGAAACTATCAGTAACCACAATGCTATCTCCCTCAAATCAAAATATGTCTATTATAACTCACATCAACTGTTCAATGTCCTGCTAGCCGCTTGTTTGAGGCATGTCGCGATCGAAGGAAACGTGAGGGCAGACTTATCGGCTCGGGCTATTGTTTGCGAATGGACAAAAGTGGCAACAAAATTGGGAAAATGGAAAACAGGCAGGGAAGTGTGGACAAATTTGAAGGGACCCACGAAATCGGACGAATGGTGGCAGTTAAACAGAGCAGAACAGGTTACGTCTACTAGGTACAGAATGGGGCACTTCCCAATTGGAGCAAACTTTGTCAAGTTCAAGGCGAACTTAAATTCACGTTGTCGACACTGCAGCAAGACGACGAAACGGTTAACCATCTGCTACACCAGTGAGCGATACTACACCCCCAAAATTGGCCCTTGGAGTGGAAAAGAAACTGATATGCATGGCGAGTTGGCTCTGTACGGTGACGGGGCAGCTTTGCAGAGAACCTCAGCCTTCCTTGTCCGAGTTGTCAGAGTAAATTTTTCAACACGGTACCTCAGTGCGATACGACTTACACGGATATATCCAGCATGAGCTTAACGCTTGTTTCTAAATGTAGAGATGAATTAATTGTAACACTTTGGTGTCAATAAATGTACTTCTATTAAACAACACAAAAACTGCCTTTTTTATTTTGCTTTAAAAATGTGTATACATTTTGACATTGTTTTTTTTAAATCGTTTTCCATAAGCCATTCTTTATTACTACAGTAAAAGATTTAGTTAGAACTTAAGGTTTTATGTGTAAATCTAATAAATGTGTTTCGACGATCCTCCTGCTGGTCATCGAGAGCTGGTCCAGTCTGTGAGTGTCTCTGAGAGTCAACCTAACTCCCTGGAGTAGGGAGTACAGACGGTTCATAAAGTATTCTTCTCCGTGTTTAATTACTCACAAAGTATTGATTTTGTCACTTGTAAATAATTAGATTTCAGACAAATACTGTGGAATCTGAAATGTTTATGATTTTTTTAAAGAAAATACTGCCTGAACTTATAGCGTATTTCAAGGAAAAGATGGATAAGTTCATTAGATGTTTACATAAATAGTTATATTGTAACTTCCTCTTATATTCAGCCGCCTCCTATCCCGAATCCATACTTCAGGGGGTGGAATAAACCGAGACCATACGTTATAGAAGGCCTTAACACTGACCTGAAATGTCACAACATATGGGCAGTTTAGGCCGATAGTCAATAGCTCGTTGTCACATCACTGGTCTGTACGACGTGGCAAAGCCGACATACTAACCACTCTGCAAGTGTGGTGCTTATGAAAGCAGAAGATTGTTTAGTTATCTACTGTTTGTTTCAAAATTACTTTAAAGCGGCGACCTAAAAAGGGGATTAATTCAGCTTATACCAGTCAAGTACAATTTCTTTCCCTTGTTCTAGATACCAATAAAATAATTAACTATCAATAGTTAATTAACTAAGTGTTGTTGTTTTTTGGGGCCCCCGAAAGTTTAGTGTGAATTATATGTCGCCCGTCCCATTTAGATCTCGTAAACAAGAAAAGATAGTGAAAATCAGACATTATAATATTTTCAAATAGCGAAAAATCTATTTTTAAAAAATAATTTATGTAAGCAGTTTTATCATAAAAATAACCACTTTTACAACTATTCACTATTAATAGTAACACACTCTGGAGGCTCTTTAGTATGGGGGATAACTATTTGACATATATTTGATACACGTATGCTAACGGTTTTTGCCTTTTTGTCAAAAATAAAATTTGTTGACATTTGTATTGCTAAGTTAAATTAGTTCTGTCATACTAACTACTACAATTACACGAAAAAAAATGTTTATCCTTTTTTTAAATAATAATTTAAAACAACAATTAATAAGAAATGTTTCTTATTATCGCGTTTACTGCAAAAGCTCAAAGAAAGTAACGCCAAACTATAGAAAAAATTTATTATTTTTTTAACGAAATGTTGTTTTGCTTTTTTATTCTTTTTTGAGAAATTAGAAATTAGATATTCATTATAAGACATCAGTTAGGCCAGGTTTACATTTAACTTCACATTCACTTTCACCTATCCTTTGCTTTGCTGAACGCCTGGGGCGCCACACAAGATGTCAACCTTCTTTCTCCACTCTGCTCTGTCATTTGTCTTTGATCTAATTTAATTCTGATGTTCTCTCCGAAAATATTGATACCTGCCTTTTTATCTGTCTGAGTGGACCACTTCGGGGACCGATTTTGAGTTTGTGTTTCTACAAAAACTGTCTTTGTAACCTTGTTTTGTTTTTTTTTGTTTTTTTTTTAAATTGATTCTTGTGTTGTCAGATGAAAGAAATAATTGTGCAAAATTTCAACTTGGTCCGAAATTGGGTGTCAAAGAAATAACGTGTACAAACTTTTGACCAGACAGACAGACAGACAGAGTGAGTTGATAGAAGCTTTGTAAAAAAAAAATCATTTGAAATTTAGTCAAATTTATAAATGTGATTTCATATATTTCACTAGCGGATATTTTGAATAGTCTAAATTAAGCTTTGGCAAAAAAACTTTTGTAACAGATTTGCAATGTCAGTAACTAGAAATATTTCACAGCTTATACAGATACGTGTCAAATTTATTTGTCATTAAAAAAAATGCAAATCATTTTAAAAAGAAGAAAATGTTTATCTCTCCCCAACTCTTTCTTTTTCCTCCTCGATCTTTCTCGCCCCCCCCCCCCTCTCTCTCTCTCTCTCTCTCTCTCTCTCTCCCACGTTTACCTCAAAGAAAAGAGTAGGTTATTTGTAATCTCTGCAATTAAGAAGTTAATCAATTGATGTTTTAAATGCCAATGTACCATCTTGTAGTAGAAACTAAATGTCTACTGCTACAAATGTGTCTCTAAGGTCTGCTAAATTATGGAACACTTTTGGTACTTTCATGGAATCTTCAATAAAT